>OVBE01005718.1:0-21174 GCA_900406425.1 Iberis pinnata
CCTCAAAATCGATGCTAATTGATAAGTAAAAACCGTGAAAATTCAGAGTCATCATCTGCATACCACGGTGTTGCTTTTGTGGTTACCACTTCAACTTCTACAAAGGTACACGTTTGAATCATCATCATATGTTCCTCTGGCATTGAGTCATCAATTCTCATCTTGGACAAATGGTCTGCTACCCTATTTTCAGTCCCTTTCTTGTCCATTATTTCCATATCAAACTCTTGCAGTAAGATAATCAATCTCAATAGTCTTGGTTTAGTGTCCTTCTTTGCATAGATATGCCTTAGCGCTGCATGATCAGTGTTGACCATAACCTTTGAACCAACCAAGTAGCTTTTGAATTTCTCAAATGCGAAGACGACTGCTAGCAACTCCTTCTTTGTTGTGGAGTATTTTACTTGAGCATCATCCATGGTTCTACTGGCGTAGTAGATTACGTTCACTTTCTTATCTATTTTCTGCCCCAAAACTGCCCCAACTGCATAGTTAGACGCGTCACACATGATAATGGATAATCCCAGTTTGGATCTTGTATTATTGGGATAGATATCAAGGCCTCCTTAATGTGGTGGAAGGGTTTCAAATATTCAGAGTCGAAGTCAAACTCAGTTTCCTTGCACAACAGCCTTGTCATAGGCCTTGCTATCTTTGAAAAGTCCTTGATAAATCTTTTATAAAACCTTGCATGCCCCATAAATCTCCTGAAATCTTTCACTGTCCTTGGTGGTTGTAGTTGCATCATGACATCAATCTTTACCTTGTACACTTCTATTTCTTTCTCATAGATTTTGTGACCTAGGACAATTTCTTCCCTTACCATGAAATGAAACTTTTCCCATTTTAGAACTAAGCTTGTTTCCTCGCATCTGGTGAGTACCCTTCACAAATTAAACAATCAGGAGGAGAAAGAAGAATCGTACACGGAGAAATCGTCCATGAACACCTCTATTATCTCTTTGATTAAATCTGAAAAGATTGAAGTTATGCAACTTTGAAAGGTGGCAGGTGCATTGCAAAGGCCAAACGACATCCTTCTATATCCAAAAGTACCATAAGAGCATGTGAAGGTGGTTTTTTCCTGATCTTGAGGGTGGATAGGGATTTGGAAAAATCCACTATAACCATCCAGAAAACAGTAGTAAAGGTGGTTTGCTAGTCGTTCTAACATTTGGTCAATGAAGGGTAATAGGAAATGATCTTTCCTGGATGCAACATTCAATTTTCTGTAATCGATGCACATCCTATGACCAGTGATTGTTCGGGTTGGTACTAATTTATCCCTATCACAGTAATTCCTCCCTTTTTAGGAACACAATGAACTGGTGATATCCAAGTACTATCTGAGATATGGTAGATAACACCAACCTCTAACAGCTTAAGGATTTCCTTTTTACCACTTCTTTCAAATTAGGATTTAGCCTTCTTTGGGGTTCAATGCTAGAGTAACATTCATTTTCAAGATTGATTCTATGAGTGCACACGCTAGGTGATATTCCTTTAATTTCATCTAATGATTACCCTACATCTCTCCTAAACTTCCTCAATTCAGTTAACAGCAAATTCAACTCATCATCACTCAGTTCATCATTTACTATGACAGGATATGTGGAGTTATGTCCAAGAAAAGCGTACCTTAGCGATTTTGGAAGCGGTTTCTGTTCCACAGATGGTGCCTTGAGTTAAACCAATCCTTAGATGTTGCAGAGTCCATTTGTGCTTGGGTAAGTGTTGGACTTTATTTCTTCTCGAGTTCAATCTGCTCAGCAGTTGAGTAGACTTGTCTTTCTAAACTTCGGATATCTTCGAATGGTTCTTCAGGTTCCAATGGTCCGTGTGAGTCCAATATCATTTTGTACCCCAAAGATTCACTGTGTAGATACCCTTTATTCCCATTCTTGGTCAATGCAGTTCTGAGATGATCCTCCTCATTAATCTCTTCCAACAGTTCATCAGCAAGTTGATCCATATCTTCTATGTAGAAAATATCCCCGTCTGCAGTTGGTTTCTTCATCATTTCCTGAATATCGAATGTCATCTTCAGATCCTTACCCATATTCAGCTGAATCTTCCCTTTCCGAACATCAATAACAGCTCCAACAGTGGCTAAAAATGGTCTACCCAGAATTAGAGGATCCCTAGGCTCCTCACTCATATCTAAAACCACAAAATCGGTTAGGATTTCAGCTACTCCAACCTTCACAGGTAAGTCTTCAAGAACTCTATATGGAATTCTTACCGATCGATCTGCAAGTACCAGAGAGATATTGCACAATTTGAAATTGCTGAAGCCTAACTTCCTAGCAACTGATAGAGGCATAAGACTGATCGATGCTCCTAGGTTGCACAAGCACTTGTCAAATGAGAATGGACCTAGTGAACATGGTAGGGTAAATGATCTTGGATCTGATAACTTCTTTGGGATTGAGGTTCTTGTGATAATATCACTGCACTCTTCACTTAGAACTACCAGTCCCTGAATTTCTTTTCCTCTCTTGGTGATAGCATCCTTCAGGAACTTCTTGTACGAAGGCATCAGAGTGATTGCATCGAGAACCGGTACCTTAATTTCAGTGTCCTTCATGTACTTCTCAAAAACTCCCTTGTACTTCACCATGATTTCCTTCTTGACTCTGGAAGGAAATGGTAATTTCGGAACATATGGTGGTGGAATGAAGGTGTGTCCTTTTTCTGAGTATCAATTGGTTTTTCAGCTGAAGCTGGCTTGATCTTGTCAACTGATGGCAGCTATGTATGCTTCTGAGAATAAGCTTTTTCATATTCTTGATCTTCAGCTTAGTTAGGTTCAATTCCTCTCTAGCTTGGACAACACTTTCCTCAGTGTCGAGAACAACTTGGCGTGGTGGTAACTCTTTCCCACTATGTAAGGTGATGGCGTTAGCATGAGCAAAATCCTTGGGGTTTTGAACTGATTTTCCTAGTAGTTGAGTTATTGGTTTTTTTGCAGAAGAGGAAGCACCCATACTCTCCATATACTTGACCTTAGATTTCAAAGCGTCAAAGTTCTGATGGAGATCATTGTATGAGCAATCAATTTGCATCTTCAATTCAGCAAGTTTCTTCAAAGTTTCCATAGCATTGTTAGCTTGACCTTGTAGAAGCTATTGGAACATTGCTTCAACGTTGGGAGGTGCAACAGAAGTTTGCTTATTGGAGAAACCAGGAGGTACACCAACTTGTTGTTGTTGCTGAAATCCACCATGTGGTTGCTGAGGTTCAATGAAACCACGAATCTGAGATTCTCGACAAGTTATCATGTCCAACTTGTCATTTTAAGCCTTGATATCTTTCCTTTTCTTATCATCCGTTTCATAGCTACCATGAGGTGTGCGATCATAGTCATAATTATATATTCCATCGGATTGATCGAGATTCTCGACAAGTTCTCAACCGTCATCAACACTCTTGTTCAAGAAATTACCGTTACTTGCACTATCAAGCAACATTCGTATCTTTCGTAGAGCATCCCGATAATGAGTGCTAAGGAGTGATGCTTTGCTGAAGCCATGATGTGGACATTGCAGAGTGTAATTCTTGAATCGCTCCCATGCTTCAGAGAATGTTTCAGCATTTCGTTGTGCGAAACCAGAGATATCATTCATCAACCATGCTGTACGAGAAATGGAGAAGAATTTGGCAAGAAAAGCCTTCTTGCAAGCATCCCAGGTTGTAATTAAGTTCTTGGGAAGAGACTTCTCCCACTGATGAGCCTTGTCGCCCAAAGAGAATGGAAAGAGACGCATCTTAAATACGTCCTCACTCACACTGTTGATCTTGGTGAGAGAGCATAATCTATCAAACTCGTCCAGGTGGAGTGGATCCTCCATTGGTAAACCATGGAATTTATTCCCCTGTACCATAGCTATCAAACAAAAGAAGAAGGTGGAGGGGTGACGGAGGGAGAAAAAAATGTGTTTAGATTTACGAGGTACCAATTGAAGTTTCAGTATCATGTAAAATATGAAAATTAATTCACTATAGTGAGTGTAAAAGGATATATACAAGAGTCTAGGTCTAGATATTGACATTATCATCCTTTACATATATATTTAGACTATTTATTTTCTTTTCAGAAAACATATTATTCAAAACCAACTTTTTATAATTTCTTAATAATCTTTTATAAAAAATTTTAATTTATAATTTAATTTATAATTTTCATATTTTTATATTTTGTAAATTTTATAATTTTTATGAATTTATAATTTTTATAATTTATAGTTTTAAAATATTTTATGATTACTTTTTTCCCATTCAAACGATGCAGATAGTATCAATTACAATAACAATTAGATACAAACTTATTAAAAATAAAAATTCCACCCTTATAAGTGGATTTAAGCTTATTTATGGATGCGTAAATGAAGCCAAGATTGACCTCACAAAGCTAGATAAGATTGTAAAAGACCATATTTGTTAACGCTTTTGGCAATGTCTCTTGCTATGGAGTTGGCGGAAGGGGATGAGGTATGGAAAGAGATCGAGGCGAAGCATTCCCTGACGCGAGAAATTCTTTGCAGAAGATTCATGTACTTTGGCCAAATAGAGGGATGGTTAATGGTGTCAACTACGCTTCCATAGTCGGACCAAACTTCAATAACACGCAAGCTTAGGTCAGACCAGCAAAGGTCGGACTAGCTTGTTAAGGCCCAAAGAATACAACAAAGTTCTGCTTCAAGTCTACTTCATGTTGGTTGAAAAGCATCCCTGGCATGATAGGAAGAATCCCCGGTATAATGTCATACTATCCAAGACCCACCAAACATGTAATCACCATTAACCCAAGACGCATGAACATTGCATATTTGGATATTTGAAGGCGGTTTTGTCCAAACTGCTTCTGCCCTTTTTGAGCGAAGACATGAACAAGTAGATTCTAACCTACTTCCGTCGAAGAGCTTATTCCGGTGATCTGCTTCTTCTTGAGCTACTGAAACCATTATTGATATATCATTTTGTTTTTTTCGATAATAAAAGCATTCCTATTTTTCCAAATTTCACACAAAATCCAAGGGATTGAGGCCCGTAATTTGGAATGACTTCCATTCTCTTGCATTAACATTATCAAATTATTAAAGTTATGACTAAGAGAGTTTCCAAAACCTTGAGTGGTACCTGGAATTGATGCAACTTGCCAAATTTTGGTGGCAACGGCGCATTCAAACAACACATGATTTACTCTTTCATTCCCGTCATTGCAAAGTTTACATCTCAAATGTGCTTGTAATCCATGAGCATGAAGACAATCCACGACCGCCAAATCCCCAGAGAGTGCCCTCCATATGAACATTTTGATTTTTGGTACGGTCCTAATACCCCATATCTTAGATTTTAAAAAATTATCTAACCTTTGTTGGGGCGTTGGGATAACTATTTTCTCTTTTAACCTTGCGATCAAAGAACTACCACTCTTTACGTGGTATCTACCATCTGCCGAATAAGCCCAAACATGCTTATCTAGTAATTGATTATTTGGTTTTAATGATAAAATATTCGCTGCTTCATTCAACATAAATAAATGATGAATTTTTAGTCTGTCCTATGAGCCTTCCGAAGTTAATAATGTGGAAACCCTTAACTCGTCAACTATTGGTAAATTTAAACTCATAGGTAAACGAGGTTCGCCATCAAACACCCATTTATCTGCCAAATTTTTGTATCTGTTCCATTTCCAATGATTTTTATCAAACCTTTTTCCAATAATTCTCGGCCGAAAAGTATACTTCGCCAAGCATAAGATGGACGAGTTCCCATTGAGCTCTCAAGGAAACCTTTAGTTGGAAAATATTTATCTTTGTAGACAAGTGAAAGAATTGATTGTGGTTTGTTTAACACTCGTCATGCTTGCTTAGCCAATAATGTCTGGTTAAATTCACCAATATCTCGGAAACCTAAACCCTCATATGTCTTTGATCGACACATATTTGACCATGCAACCCAATTAATTTTCATTTTTTTCTTCATTAGAGTTCCATCAAAAACTCTTCATAGCATTGGTGATTTTTTTACACTGATGTAATGTTAACTTAAAACACGACATGGCATACACCGGTAAGGCCATTGCCACAGATTTCAACAATATTTCTTTCCCTCCAAGAGAAAGAGATTTGGCATACCATCCAGAAAGTCTTGAATTTAGTCTATCTGTGATGAATGCCAATAATTCTCTTTTTGAACCACTAAAACATTTTTGGAGCCCTAAATATGTCCCAGCACCTCCTTGTTTTTCTATTCCCATAAATAAACCTAACATCCGACACATATAGGGATCAAATTTTCCCCCAAAGGTGATTGATAATTTCTGAAAATTTATTTCCTAACCCAAAGAATCACCATAACTTTTTAAGCATTTCAACATCTCTTTGCATTCTTCAAACTTCGAACGACAGAAGAATAGACTGTCATCAGCAAATAGAATGTGTTAGACTAATGGGCATTGCAAATTAAGGCGTATACATGTGAGTTTCCCTTGTGCCTCTGATCTATTCATAATGTGCATCAAGACTTCGACACATAAAATAAAAACAAATGGTGATAAAGGATCTCATTGTCATGACCCACGCTCATGCTTAAAATGACCATGCAATTGTCCATTTAAAAGGAAGAAGTAAGAGATCGATCTTATACAAGACATGATACAACAAATCCATTTTTGGTGGAGCCCTAAGCAAGTGAAAAGTGCTTCCAAGAAGTTCCATTCCACTCTATCAAAAGCTTTGGACATATCAGTCTTGATTGCCATTAAATCTTCATTGCAATTATCATTTGTGCGGGGGCCATGAACCATTTCATGACCCAACAATATGTTATATGAGATAAGACACCCCGACACGATGGCTCCTTGAGTTTCCGAGACAATGGAAGGTAAGTAAACTTCTAACATTGAGCATACCATCTTTGAGATTATCTTTATAAAATACCGAGCACAGACTTATGGGCCTCAAATCTGTCATTTCCTTGCATTTGGAACTTTAGGTAACAACACTAACTAAGTGTAGTTCCAGTCTGGTTGCAAAATACTTGTGTCAAAAAATTTTTTGACATCCTTGATTACACTATCACCAATCACATTCCAATAAGTTTGGAAAAATTGACATGTCATTTCACCAAAACCCGGTGTGCTGTCTTTTTAATACTAAAGCACTGCATCTTTAACCTCTATATCATAAACTTGTTTAATAAGAAAATTGTTCATTAAGCTATCTACCCTCGGCACCATTCCTTCAAGTACATCGAACGGCTGACTAGACCTAGTTGATGAAACAAATTTGATAAAATAGGACATTGCGATGTTGCCTTTAGATCCCTCTCTGAAATGGTCAGTTCCGTTTTCATCCTCGAGTGATATTATCCTATTTTGGACTTGTCTGCGTTGTACACTCCCATGGACATAATTTTTATTTCGATCTCCGTATTTAAACCAACGCTCTTTGCTTTGTTTTTTCTAGAAAACTTCTTCTTCTCTAAAAGCCTTTGTTATTTCCTAACAAAGATTAGGCATCAATTTTGCATTTGGATTTTGTTTCGAGGTTGCCTCCTCTAACTCCGATCTCAACCATTGTAGGAGAATTTTTTGAGTTCACCAAATTTACATTACTATGCTTCTAATGAGAAATATTTCTTCTGCACAATGCTATCTTGTCTGAAATAAACTTAGATACTGTGGCATCCTCTTCACGCCAACTTTGTTTAACAATCTCAGCCACTTTTGTCTTAGTCACCCAACGTTTCCAAACATAAACCGCCTTTTTTGGGTGATTGTTTCACTAGCAAATTATGTTAAAACTGGTCTATGGTCTAATATTTTCTTATCCAGATATTCCGATTGGACCCTTGGAAAATGTCTGAACCATTCAACATTTCCAAACGATCTATCTAAATGACATTGAGTCCAAACAGTATTGCCTAACCCGTCATCTCTCCAACCTCTCCATGAGAATTTATCACCCGTACTAGGAATTTCTCGAATTCGATAGTCATTGACGAGATTACGAAATGCATAGAAGGTAACCTCTTCCCTCTCTGGCCCACCTAACTTTTATGAATTGTTCAATAATTCGTTAAAATCTCCCACCAGGAACCATGCATGATCTATGTGGGCCCCAATCTTAGTTAGTATATCCCATATTACTTTCCGGTTAGCCCTAACAGGATCACTGTAAACAAAAAAGATGAAAAATTTTAAGGATCCTATTTTGACCTTGATATCAATAATTCTCTTATCAGCCGATATAACATCAACGATGTATGAATTTTTCCAAAATAAAGCTAAACCGCCACTTAAACCGATAGGATCGACAATATGAGCATGATCATATCCTAAACTCCCTTGGGTATTTAAAACATAACCTCTTTTGTTTTTCGTTTCCATGAGAAATAAAAAATCTAGAAAAATGTTTCTCCGCATTTGCCTCAATCTACCAGTCGTATCCATACCTATACCTTGAAACACTGTCTTTTTTTCTCTCTCGCCGTAACGTAAGGCGATTTTGAAACTAGCTTTTCAATGATTCGAAATCTCTTCTCTGGGGTTTCAATAGTGATATATTATGGTCATAGTACTTATTTGGGGATCAAGCCAATGTCTGTACGTATTTCTTTCAAGATTCAGTAGGAGATCTTGGGGATTTGGACCTTTCTCAATGTATCTCATGGTTTAATTGGGGGATTTTGAGCTTTATATTGTTAATCATGAAATGTATCTTAAAGACGAGTAATCACCTGTATTGTCCTTAGTTGGATAATTTAAATTTTTTTTGTCCCTCAAATGTATTTAAAATCTTATTTTAATTTTATATGCTAGTAAAAAATATATTTTTCAAAACTGTAAAAATAAATATTTTTAATTTTATTTACTAAATTTAATACAATTATTTTAAAATTTGAAAAAAAAATTTCAATTGTTTATAAAAATTGGATATAAAAATTGAATACAATTGGATATAAAAATTGAATTTTAAGGGTGTAGAAGTTATATAGTTGGGTTTGGGTTCACTAATTCAAATTTAGGGTTTAGTTTTGAAGGGGGTTTGGGGTTTGGTTTAGGGTTTAAGGTTTTATTCATTTACAAAAAATAAAATAAAGGATATAAGAGATTGATGTAGGATATAAAGGATTTAAATTGTATGAAGGAGGATATATGAGGTGATGACTCGAGACGAGACAACCATTGAAGGGGCACGTCATCAATTTGATCAAGGAAAGTGGCTCTTTCCAATCATGCGATGGAATTACGATTCCCTTTAAGGCATCATTATCATTCAATCACATGACCAAAAAAATACTGACATTTACACGGGGATCCGTCAATTTTTTTGGATAGTTATACAACCTATGGTTCATGTTCGAATCAATATTATCTATGTCTCTCTTTCTAAAGTCTTGTTCCTTTTTACAGAATGTTATTGGTTTGTTTCAATGGTTCAATTAGGATTGGAAAAAATGAATGGTCCTGTTGGCATGCTTATTAATCCTACTGTTCAAAAAATGGAATCAATTATGCTGAATTTTTCAAAGACTTGGAAACTCGAGGATAAAGTCAGGATTTCAGAATTGGGGATAGGACGGTCTCGGGTTAACATGACCTTGAAGGAGGATTTGGTTTTTCCGTACTTCTTTGATGGTTGGATGGTTTCTTTGGTGTGTTGGGCACCAAGCTTTACGTATGAAGTTGAGATGGCTTTGGTTTTGTTGGGGAATTTAGGAAGGAGAATGATATGTTTTTGAGGTATAATAATTTGTTACCATGGCAGCTACATTATGTAACAATTGGTTTTCTTTTGGAGAATAAAATTTTTTTCCTAGAAATTACGATTCCCTGGTTTGGTAATTTGGTTTTTCATTCTCTGGTTTTGCGATTAGCCTCACGAGATCTCGCGATTAGTCAAATATTTTTGTCATTTCCGAATCATGGGCAAATCTCTATTAATATTTGTCAAGTTACTATTCCGTAATGGATTTTAACGACGTTAAAGTTTCAAGGTTTTTTGTGCTAAATTTATAACCTTAATTTTCTTATAAAAATTAATTTAATTATGAGGGTCAAAGTGCTATTTATTGAGAATAAAAGTTTAAATTACTAGAGAATTCAATTTTGAAGGTGAAACATAAGATTTTCCCAATAAAAATTATTTTTTCGTTATCCCCTGTGCAGAAGCTATTTGAAATAAACAGTATGAGGTTCTTCTATGATATTGTAGATTAATGTTAATTCTAGAATCCAATGGTCGATCAAATGTTTTTCCCTAGTTTGGCCTTTTTGATCTGTCTTATAATATTGTAAATATTAGCCTCCAATGTTGGATCAAAGCTTCAACATCCGCATGATCCACTAGACACATATTCAAAAAAGGTTAACGAAACTCATGTTTCACCTCTTAATCCGAATATAAGTCAAACCATTGAGAATTCTTATTTAAGAACTATGTTTTCGAAGCGATTCAAAGTAATCAAAGCATTACTTACACGACTTTCTGGAGTAGCTCCTTTAACCACAAAAAGTGCTCCCAACTTTTATTCGAATACTCCATTAACAGATGAAATTGCATTTGTAGAGATTCCGAGGAAATTCATGTTCCCCTCAATGAAGATGTATGACCGAACAACAGATCCTAACAACCATATATTACAATACAAGCAGCGGATATTAATATTACTCGGTTTTAACGCTTTATAGTGAGCATTTATTCTTGATATCTAGCGTTATCCGAGTTTTTCTCTGCAAAATTGGTATGTTATACAGGTTTCTAGGTGTTCGGAACGTTTTGGATGCAAATTGGCATATGCAGATGCAGAGTCCGACAAAAACGTCAGAAGTTTATCAATATTTTAAGATGTTTCCACCGATGGATAAAGCTGCAATTTTGACAAAAGAAAGCCACGTGAGTTACTTTTATATGGATATGGTTTGAAGTCAATCCAACGTTGCAATCACGTGTTATGGTGATTTTACTGAAGACTGGTCAAATTGGCTCGTAGAAGAAGCATGTGCAAAGTAGACCGATCGCTCTAAAGTCCCTGAAAAAACCAGGAGCAGCCAGACCAGACCGACCGATCCGAAGCATCCAGACCAACCAATCTAAGTTGGACCGATCAATCCACACACCTGCGAGAATTGGAGGATTTCCATTATTTTGCATATGTGTCCTCAAGCCTATCTATTTTCCATATTTTATTATTTTTCCTTTTTGAACTATAAAATCCTCGTGACTTTGTTTTATTTTATTCTACGCGTTATTATTTTCTAGTTTTACAAAGGGAGACAAATTACGGAACCCATGTGGAGAAGTTTTGTGAATTCGTGTTTTATATTCAATATCTATTTTCAGTTGTTAATTATGTGTTATTCTTTTTATATTTTCTTTGTGTTTGCTTTGTGATGTCTGAGTAGTTCCATAGTTAGGTTTTAGGGTTTCCTAGGGAAACCAGGTTTGATTGTTGATCATAAAAGGATTGAAATTGTTAGGTTCTTAGTCTAGACTTGTTCTTAATTCTTGAATTATGTTGGCCATCTAATTCATTGATATTCGGTTGATAAACACAAAGAGATTTTTTTTAGAGATCTGACCTACTCTAGATGAACAAGTGTCTTTTCTTGCGGGAGTATTTTCTTAGATTCTTATGATTTATGAACATATCGAATATGTACTTATTGCATATTTAAATTATCTAATTACGGCGGGAATGTGTCGTTAGTAATTCAAACATAGGGATCTAATACTTTGGGAAGAGATTAGTCTAACTTTTTCTTTTGAGTTGAGAAATATATAAAAAAAAATCCTACCATGATAACCTGAAATTTTAAATTTGACTACATGTGGATTTCCTAATGTCTTATGTTTTAGTTTATTGAGTTTACATCGTTTTATTTACCGTTATTTACTTTTACTTAGTCACAACAACCAATTTAAATTTTCTTAGCTTAATTCGAAATTAAAATGAAAGTATGCTTTTATGATCTCTTTGGAATTCGACCTTGTTATATGCTACTTTGATATGTTCTCTACAGTGTAGATTTAGGAATGAAATCCCGAGCCTATCAGAATTTTGGGCGGATGTTCAGTTGTGCTATCCCAAGGGAGTATCGGGAAGCTACTACGTGCAAATGCTTTGGTACTACTCTCACTGGACCATCTTTACAATGGTTTACGAACCTGTTGAATGCTTCAATTGACTCTTTTACGTCATTAATCGATCATTTTGTGGAGCACATTGTAAATTCCAGAAACCTAGAAAAGACCGTTTATGACCTCTATGAGGTAATATAGAAAAAAGAGAACCACTACGAGAGTACGTGAGACGGCTCAATAAAGAGAAAATATTGATACCTCACTGCAATTTCGTCACTGCAATCTCAGCGATCAACAGAGATCTACTACTAGATGGAGATCTATACAAGGAACTCACAAAGTATCAATGCAAAAACTATGGAAGATGTGCTCTCTAGAGCATGGGCACAAATTAAATGGGTTGAAGATTCAGCACATCGTCACTGAGGCTCTCCAGTTTCTGAGTCGCATGTGACAAGAAGGGAGAAGCCAAAAAGGAACGATAAACCTTATCATAGACCTTTCAATGAGAATATCAATAATAGAAGTGACCATAAAATATTCATCGACCTTTCAATAATGTAGAAAGTGAGAGATGTCAGTCATCGACATGGCCAACAATAATAACCTTTCGGTTTTTTATACGCAAGTGGTAGGTGTACTAAGGTAAATGGGAAGCATGGTAAGATGGACACATAAGATGAAAACACAAGAAGAGAAGCGTAACACTTTAAAATGGTGTGAATTCCACAACAATCATAGCCATCGAATCGAGGATTGCATAACCCTAAGAATCGAAGTGAATGAACTACTGAAGAAACGACACTTGAGGGAGTACTTGTCTGACAAATCCTGAAACTGAGTTGATGGTAAGAGCACTGGTAAAGCAACCAGAAAAGTTCGTGATTCGCCTCCAAGACATGATCGAGTCACCAACGTTATTTCAGGAAGTTCAAAGATATACGAAATAAGTCATTCAGCTGCAAAGAAAAGCACTAGAATCGCTAGGAGTCAACCTAGAACACTAAAGGGTAAGTTGAGTTTAAAAGCACCTCGCACCTTCGAGAATTCAGTCTCATAGAGCTGAATACCTACTCGCACGGTCTAGGAGCGAATGCACTATGTAATCTGAGTACCTACTCCTGCGCTCGTCCTCAAGCTAGAACATTGAAGGGTAAGTCGGGTTTAAAATCACCTTGCACCTTTGAGCATTCAACGTCGCATAGCCAAGTACCTACTCGCACGTTTTAGGAGCGACGAGCATTATGTAAGTTGGGTACCTACTCGCACGCTCATCGTTAACCTAGAACACTAAATGTAATCCAATTTTAAAAGCACATCTTATCTTCGAGCATTCAGCCTCGCAAAGCCAAGTACCTACTCGCACTTTGTAGGAGCAATGGACATTATGCAAGCAAAGTACCTACTCACACGTTCGTGGTCAACCTATAACACTAAAGGGTAAACCAAGGTTAAACACAACCTCGCACCTTTTAGAATTCAGCCTTGCAAAGCCGAGTACTCACTTGCACGTTCAAGGAGCTACAAACATTATGTAAGCTGAGCCCAGACTCGCACGCTCGTCGACAACCTAAAACACTAAAGGGTATGTCAAAGTTAAACCCAACTTCGCACCTTCGCACTTAATAAAAAAACCAACAAAATACTTGTTGAGTTAAAACTCGTGCATCACCTCGTAAAAAAAAGAAGAAAATTGTTGGGATCAAAAATGATCACCATATAATTGATGTCTCAAAAACCGCTAGTCATCTTATCTTGATGAACAGAGAACATACCAGCCAAGTAGTAAAATACGAAAGATCTCAAGGGATATGTTTTGGAACAAAAAAGCAACCACAATCTCCAGAAAAACGCTTTGGTTCTGATTCTAGTCGTTTACGGACAAGCAAAACCACACCCGTGGGTGAGCTGAATGACACACGTTCAGCGACATGCGTTATGTTCGCCCACGGGTGAGCAGACCGCGTGTCGGACAAGTCTTCTCTCACTTCTTATCTTTTCGAGTTTCCATTAGAATTCAACGATAAAAACCGTAAAACCCATTCCTTTCTTATAAGTTCTGAATTAATTGTATAAACAGTAACCGTTAACTTGAACACAAAAGTTATCTCATCTATACGATTACTCATTACATTTGCGAAAGAATCGTAAAATTCTCTCGTATGAACTTTAATTGCATAATATGATAATGGTTTGTCTAGACAGCAAGGATTATCTCAGCTATGAGATTAATTTTATTGTTCCCCGGAATACTTGCAAAGATGTACTCTTTTTATCAATCGTATAAACAATAACGGCCAACTTAGACGCCAATGTTATCTCACATATACAATGGACATTATTACTTTGCGGAACCAGCATCATATAATCATACGAGAGACCGGTTCTTCTATAAGATTCATAAAAATTGTCTAAACCGTAAAACAACCGAAAGAGGACTAAAACGCGATAACGGCCCATTTACGATTTCAGACAAAAATTCAGTCCGTGAACGATGACGATCTATCCTAGATTCACAAGACGTGAAAATGGAAAAAATATAATAGGAACACATCCGTAGAAGAATGAACTCGAAGACGAAAAAAGGAATATTTTCTCGGAAGAATAAACGCGAAAAGGATATTTTCGTGAAACAATGAACTCGAATCATAGGCAGAAAAGGAAAGCGGACTGACCTTGGAAGTCTATATAAGAGAGATGAAGAGGAAGAGCACAAGACACGTTTTTTCTCTTCACCAAACACTTAGAGCATTAGGTTATTTTCCAATTTTGTTAGCGAGATGCGACTCAATTATGTTTACTAGATTTAAGTTATTCGTACTACGGAACTCGCCAACAGCTCACGTAGCCGAGGCTTATCACCTGCTGTAAAATGCTTCAACGCATATTCGGAATAAGATTTCTTTTGCTCTCTTATAGAGATTTTCAGTAATAGCTTTAGGCATTGAGCCGCCCAACTCTTTGATCAGCCCTACCATACCAAGGATGCCTTCAGTTGTACAAATCATCGTCATAATCATCTCGGCCTCCTTACTCTTTCTGAAATGATGTCGCACCATCTCGAAATGACCAGCACACTCCTCTTGGATCTCTTGCTTTGTCTTCAGGATGATAATGTCCCAGTCAGCTCGCTCCCCGCTCAAACTCTTACGGACATCAAACAACTCTCTCTTGAACTAATATGCTCTTTTTCCAGACCAACAAGATTCGAGCTTACATCCTACACTTTAACAAGGCCTTTCAGCTCATCGCGCTCGGCGGATGTTCAAACCATCTACTCATTACACATGTTGGCCATAGCATTGTACCCCCCCCTCCCCCCGCCCCAAATAATTTCAAAGAAAAGCCA
This sequence comes from Iberis pinnata, assembly GCA_900406425.1. Lineage (NCBI taxonomy): Eukaryota > Viridiplantae > Streptophyta > Magnoliopsida > Brassicales > Brassicaceae > Iberis > Iberis pinnata. Next base: position 15,442 of record OVBE01005718.1, read on the forward strand.
AAGGTCAAAAATTGAACGACACATCAACGGATAGAATAGAAAATCATACATGAATATCAGCGTCTCAACGTCGAGCAAAGGGCGGTGAATTCTAGAAATTTTCCGAACAAGTTTTGCACACGCGTTGGCATCATTGACCAGATCCTCAACACTAGGATAAAAGAAGACAAAAGGAATTGTGACCCTACGCGACTTCTTCAGATCCATTTTGGTCAAGGGAAGATGCATCAAGTATTTTTTTTCTAAGTTTCGCCCTCCATCCGATATTCCTTCGACGTCCACGCTGGCGTCACCCGCTTTGCCCATATCGACAAATGCGGGATTAGTAACCACATGATCAACGACCTTAGTTAGGGCTTAAGTAGTATCATTAATTACTACCTAGTCTACCCTAGAATTAGTCCCATCCTTTAATCGACCAGTAGTCATAGCATTGGTCGCCCCAATGAATTGCAAAAAAAACAAAAAAAACACAAAGGTTAAAAACTGAATGACACATCAACGGCTAGCATAGAAAATTATACAAGAATACCGAGATTGGTATAAGTCTTAGAAAAGTCAGACATAGCTAACCTTTCAATGTCGGGGAAAGGGCAGTTTCGCACACGCGTTAGCATCTTTGACAAGATCCTTGACACTTGGATAAGAGAGGGTGAAAAGAGTTCTATCCCTAGTGACTTCTTTAGCTTCCTTTTGGTCAAGGGAAGATGCAGCAAAGCATTCTCTTCTAAGTTTTGTCACTTGTCCAATATTCGCTCAAAGTCCATGCTAGCGTCACCTGCTTTGCCCATATTGACAGCCGCGGGATAAGTAGACACGGGATCAACGACCTCGGTTGTCGCTTGATGGCTTGAGTAGCATCGTTCATGACTACATAGTCTACCCCAGAATTTTCCACGTCCTTCAATCGACCAGTATCCAACCTTTTCTTTAACTTAGCCGAGGTAGCATGACATTTTTCCTTGAACTTCGCCACCGCAGTCTTTATGACGAGCTTCTCCTTACCTGCCCAGCCAAATTAACCTCATCCTTTTCCCTTTTCTTTGCCTTCATAGCCACTTTTACTGACTTGACAAATGCACCAACCTTAGAAGTATTCTTTACCGTCAGCGTCTTGCCGACTACTACCTCGCCTGAATTTTTAGTGCATTGGCCTTGAAACCCTTAAGAAAATTGGAAAACATCTTTCGCTGGGGTGGATAGGTGTAATGTTCCCACTCAAGTGAAAAAGAAAAACTTACAAATTATTGCAAAGCCCTAGAGGAGCAACCGAAAACTCAAAAAAGACTAAATACCATCACTAATACGAGCCAAAGTCTTGTGGATTCTCGCCTGGTCAACATCTGACCACTTGGCAATAAAAGCCCTCGATAAAGTCTAAACTGTCTTTGAAAATGTTTATGGGAATGTTTCTAAAAGATACATCTTATCTGCAAAAGTAAAACCCAACAATTAAAAAAAAGCAGATAACCCAAGACGGTCCGTCAAGCAGAGAAATTACCAATTTATAAAGCCCAATCACGTAAGAATTTCCTACCGATGTCGGGCACGACAACATCATTGATCTTCACAAAGAAATACTGCCGCTTCCACTCCCAGACCTTACCCCCCGTATCAGTAATCAACTTGTACTTCAGCTTCATCCTGATGTAAAACAAGCTAGTGTCAAAATTAACCTTTCAGCTTCAGACCTTACACCCTTTGAGTAACCGTGTCGAGGTCAAAAATATCAATAGAGACGGGGATCCCTATATCGATGCCCAAGACAATGATGCCTACTATGTTCCTAATGGTCTTGGTCTTCAGTTGAGACACGATCATACATCTACGAGCGCAAAATGAGACGAGGAGTCTCGGCAAAGGAAACCAAAAGTTGCCAAGCAAGAAGTAGAACTCAAAGACAGTGAAATAATCACCAAGTGGCGACCAAGGATGTTCGAAGTGCTGAGGAATATGGATTTCTAGATTAGGGTCATGTAGACCACAAGAAAGACTAAGTGCGGCTAGTAACTCACGCATTTTCTTAGATGGCTTTGAATCCAAATAATAGTCTCCATCATCAATCGAATCCTTTGAAGTTCCCATGTTGTCCTCGTTTGATCCCCCAACGATCGCCGAGAGGACATACTCCTCATTGAGGACCTCCTCTAAAGCGTCGACTATCTTTGGAGGGTAACGGTTGCCGAGCTCCACATCATCCTCATCACAGAGTTGGGGTATCTCACAAGATCTCTCGGCTATAGACCCTTGATCGTTCGACATGATTTATTCCTTTACTAAAATATCCTGGTCTTCTTTGGATGTTATACACTGGTTTTTTCGGAAAATGCAGGGGTGACGGTGCAACGGCGGTCGATGGCGGCAGAACGATAAAAACAAAAAGTAGAGAGAGGAAGTCTTGAGAGAAGGCAGAGACAATACATGTGCAAAAATGAAGAAGAGGAATGAAAACAATAAAAAGAAAGGAACTCTTATAGGGCTGAAGTGGAAATCGAACAGTTTCCATAAAGCACCCAAAATGCTTCGATTCTAGAGTCCACAACTCCTAGCACTATTCGGTGGATGCATGTAACACAAAATTTACAAATTTCTTCTCAGAAGATTCGACATGGGTTCGTGGTAGACCTTGTCATTCGCCACAGTCGATGAAAGACCTCTCGCCGACCTGGGGGGCTAATTGTTGGGTTCAGATCCATACCCAACAACCCATAACCATCTAGACGGGTACCGTCCGACTTGAAAACACGCACGTCGAAATCCTTATTCACAATGGATCCCGTCGCAATAGTTTACATCACCTTCTATAAAAAGAAGATATCCACTTAGAGAGGGAAAAGGAAAATCCTTGAGAGAAAGGACCAAAGATCCATAACTAAACCTCTGAAAATTAACTATAGAAAGTATCACCGAAAAGAAACTACGGGAAGAAACAATAATGATATATGACCTGATGTAGAACAAACAAACCACCTCGTCATAATACATAGCAGACCGAGAACTAACTGGAAGCTCTCCCTCGTCCGTACATGTAGCGGACTAGCAAACTACTCACATGACCTCCTCATCTACAACTGTATACGAAAACAAAAGGAACTTAACGGACATCCTCGTCTGTTGAACATCGCTGACCAACAAGTCACTTTGAAGATCTCCTCGTCCATCGAACATCACTGACCAGCAAGACGCTAAGAAGTGGTCCTTGATTTACTTAACCAGCAGTCGACCAGGAAGATAGCCGAAGACCTATCTCGAAGATGACCAGAAGCTCATTTGACAGCCCACCACGAAGAGAACATAGACGACATGAAGTGAACTCAATGAACCACCTCATCAACAACATAGACGACATGAAGCTAGTATGACAGACCACCTTTTGAAGAGTCATGAACGACCTGAGAAATAATTAATGATCCACCTTGTCAGAACAATTAACCATCCAAAGCACCAAGGAATACTATCTCACCAAAGAAGGATCCATCTCGTTGTCGTCCTCACTTCTCAGAGAAAACCAGGAACAAGTCAAGCGACTGTTGAGACTGGTTCAACATAAGCTAAGACAAGATTTCAGACAATCAATCTCAACCAAAATGGTTTACTAAGTGCAACAAGCTCTCGGACAGTTAGTCTCGGCCAAAATGGCCAACTCGACAAAAACAAGCTGTCGCGCATTCACACTCAGTCAAAAGAGTCAATATCGGCCAAAACATGCTCTCGGACAATGCTTTCGGCCAAGCAGTTTAGGATTGACTAAAGGCTACACATGCAGGAAAATATTAGGCTCATCCAAGGCCTACATACATGGGAAAATATTAGGCAGGATTGCCAAGTAGGTCGACCAAGTTCCAAGACGCGCATGCCAATTGGAAACTAGGCCAGACTTAGGTTGGCCAAAACCATGCATAAGCCAAGCTAAGTATGCACGAGTTCTTGTTGGTCCAAGAAGAAACACGTGCATGTTTAACTATTGGTCTGAGAAGATCTTATGAGGTTAGGGTCGGACTTGGCCAAATTAAATATATATGGGCCAAAGTTTTTTATGCTAAAGTTTTAATTTTCGAGAGCTAAAGTGTTATTTATTGAGTACCGAAATTAAAATTGTTAGTGACTTTTACAAATGAAAATTTTCCTCATAAATTTCGTCTAACCCTGTTGTCATTATAATATTATTTGTTTTTCAAAATATCACAAAAGACTAAACTTTAAAACCAAAACACTAAAACATACAAACTAAAGTTTAACTCATAATTTGAAAATAGAGTTTTTACTAATAATTTTGGGAAAATATAAGTAATATTTTTAGAATTAAAATTATTTATGGTACGTTGGAAACAAACACTTATAATTTGTGGTATTTTAAGGATTTTTATAAGGTTTTTGCCAATTCAAAAAAAAAAAACAAAAAAAAAGGAATTGAATCGGGGTAATTCAATCATCGGACTATGTAATTGAATTATTTTTGCACACATGGAAACATTTTAAGTTTCTATTACACATACTGAAATGTTTACAAGTATTCATTTTTGTTACTTGCTATCTATCGCTCTCGCACTCTTACTTGTGCATTTTATACATATGATACATTAACAACCATTGATTTGACTTCCTCTATGCCATTGGAATTATGACATCAGAAACCACAATAACACCATAATAATCATATCAAAACTGTTGGGAACTGACCCTTTAACAGAATCTTCAAGAAGATGTTGATCATTGTTCAAACATCAATGAGAGAATTCAACATCTGTCTAAATTCAGGTATCTTTTTGGCCTCAACAACCATCACTAAACCCATCAGCTGATAATTTTTCATCTGCGGAAAATCGCCATTTAAAGTTAAAGCCAATTGGTATATCGAAACTGCATATAGTCTATAGACTATAGAGAGAACCTTACTTCTTGAGAGGTCACAAGCTGCGAACGAATAGGGTATGTGAAGGACCAAGAGCTAAGCTGCAAAACGCAAACGAATGTTAAGAGATTATATTCTTCTTGAAAGTCAGGTGATAAGTAAGTTACCTCTAGAAAAAGTTCATCTTCAGGCTTAAGAAAGATTGTTTCCTCATTTTCTTCTTCACCATGACAATGTTTCCTCTGCTTAGGATTCTTCAACTTGTATATCTTTGTGATTAGAAGATATGACTTTAATCGAAATGAGCTTCGAAGTTCTTCTGTAGGCTATATAAATCTATTAGAATTTGTATTACTTCATTAGAGAGTTATGTAAAGTTTAGTTTTACCTCGTCTTCAATGGCCCATGAGACTTCATCTATGCTGCACCGAGACGGGAAAGGGAGCGGAAACTGAAACGGGGACGGGGACAGGAAACAGTAAAACTAAAAATTTGTTGATACGGGGACGACATAGTATTGATAACATAATAAAAATATCCATAGATTATAAATAGAAAATATTCTTCAACCATAAGTTAAACCATTCAAGTTCGACAAAAGAAAAACATACTCAAATTTAAAATTCAAACTAAGATAGAAGAGAAAGTTAAATCAATAATCATCTACCAAAGCATCTTCCAAATCTGGTTCATCCAGTGTGAGATCCGTAAGGTCCAAAAAGCTCACATCATCAATAGATTCAAATGTATCTCCACCTACATCCCACATCTTTGTCTTTTCTTTGTGATATTGTTCAGAATTCCTTGATAAAAGACGTAGGTTATTGTGGATAAACACCAAATCTTGAGCACGACTTGTATTCAAGTTGTTCCTTCTTAGT
>OVBE01005719.1:0-21173 GCA_900406425.1 Iberis pinnata
ATTTTGTTATTTTAATAAAAAAACACTTTTAAATGCTTTTATTTGTATTATTTTAAAGATATACATTTTTATTTCTTTTAAAAATTAAATATAAATATAATATTATGATTAGTTTTATATTTTTAAAAAATATTTTTTAAAAAATAAAAAATTTAAATATATTCAGATTTTTTTTAAAAAAAATCAGTTTTTTTAATCTTAGCTTCGGATCCGGATACGAATCTGGATATCCGCGGATAGCTCGGATCCGGATCCGGATCTCATTTTCACAGATCCGAATCCGGATACCCTCAAAACCCCCGGATATCCGGATCCGTCCCTCCCCTAGTCAGCGTTATGCTTCGACGAGTCATCAACCGACTGAGTATTTAAGAGTATCATCACCCCCTTACCCGTTTATGAGGTGGGCTATGGACATTGTTGGACCTTTCCCTTCGTCAAAGCTACGAAAGTTTATGCTGGTAATGGTATACTACTTCTCAAAATGGGTAGAAGCAGAAGCCTTTGCTAAGATCCAAGATGCCGAAGTCCAAAACTTTGTGTGGAAGTATATCATTTGTCATCACGGTCTACCTTATTAGATTGTGACCGACAACGACACTCAGTTATGTTCACACAAGTTTGAAGGTTTTTGCAAAAAAATGGAAGATAAAGCTCAGCCATTCAACGCCTCGGTACCCACAAGGCAATGGACAAGCAGAATCAATTAACAAGACTATTGTGAACGGTCTTAAGAAACGACTAGAAAGGAAGAAAGGGTGTTGGGCTGACGAGTTAGACGATGTCCTTTGGTCATATCACACAACGCCCTGATGATTGACTAACGCAACCCCATTTTACCTTTCACATGGTGTTGAAGCTATGGTTCCTGCCGAGGTCAACGTTTACAGTTTACAACGAATGATGTTACCACAATACAACGACCTCAACAACGATCTAATGCAAGGCAAGCTCGACGTTACTAAGATCCTTCGTTCTTTATTTTCTGTTCTTTGTTGTGACCTATACACACATTAACTTTTCTTAACAAAATCTCAAATGATCTTATAGACAGGCTCGACGAACTCGAAGAGCTGCGAGACCAAGCATTACTACGTATGCAACATTATCAACAAATGGCAGCTCGACACTATAACAAACGTGTCAGACCTAGGCACTATATGGTTGGAGACCTCGTCCTACGTCACATTTTCGACAATACAAGGGAGCACGGAGCAGGAAAATTGGGAAGCAATTGGGAAATACCATATGAAGTTACTGGAGTCGTCGCACCAAAAACGTTTACCAGCTAAACACACTCGACGGACAACAACTACCACGACCTTGGAATGGACGACATCTCAAACTTTATTTCTAATCTTTTAATGTTTCAATTGTAATAGAACTACGCCTGGCTTGATCCCTCTAAAATGGGTACGTATGCAGCCTTCGTAATATAAGGAGGCGCAACTACTAAAAATAACAAAAAACTTATGTACTTTAAGCTTTTCTCGTTTGATTTTTGAAGGGGGAGTAGGTCATCCCATTAGGGCTTCGTTCAAAATAAAGCCTCGTCGATCTTAAATGAGCTAAAGCCTCGTTGATCTCAAATGAGCTAAAGCCTCGTCGATATCAAACGAGCGAAAGACTCGTCCATCTTAAATGAGTTAAAGCCTCGTCGATCTTAAACGAGCTAAAGCTTCGTCGATCTCAAACGAGCTAAAGCTTCATCCATCTTCAACTAGCAAAAGCCTCGTCGATCTTAAACGAGCTAAAGCCTCGTCGATCTCAAACGAGCTAAAGCCTCGTCCATCTTAAACGAGCAAAAGCATCGTCGATCTTAAACGAGCTAAAGCCTCGTCGATCTCAAACGAACTAAAATCTCGTCGATCTTAAACATCACAAAGCCTCGTCGATCTCAAATGGGCTAACTTTGTCAATCCCAAAATAGATCAAGGACTCGATTACCCAAGTCCAGTTACAACTTTGCTACTCTAAAAGGATCCTCGTCGAAGAAGGCAAAGATGTTATTCAGAAATTTGTAACTTGATGTGGCAAGAAATTTTTTCAAAAAGCCTCGTCTATTAATCCCTTGGCGAAATTTCGCAGTTTAAGTCTTACAAGGGGTCAAAAATAAGTTAACCAAAAAACAGACGATCATAAAAACTAGGGAATCTGACAAAAGAAACAAAAAAATCCAAGCTAAAGATAGTTTAGGCCGGAGCACTTGGGGGGGGGGTCTTATTTGCGGTGAGCTCTGCAGTCGAGGCTTCAATCCCACTTGTACGGATCCGTCTGACTTCTTCTTGAGAAAGAAGTTTGTGATTCGGCCCCGACTCGTTGATAACCGGGGAGACCCCTAAGTCCTCGTCGGATAAGGGGATAACCTCTATCTCGGCCATTTTTCGGTCCACGTCTTGAGGCTTTTCTTCAAGTTCTCGACAATAGCTTCTGGCACCGAACCGCCCATATCCTCAATAAGCTTCATGACGCCGAGCGTCCCCTCAATTGTCCCAAGATTCTTGGTCACTGTCTCAGCTGCCTTACGACTGTCCAAGTGTCGTCGAATCCTTTCAAATCGAACAGCACACTTTTCTTGCATCTGCTGCCCTCTTTTTAAAATGAGAGCGTCTCGACCAGCTCTCTCTAGCCCCATAGTCTCTTTCAAAACGGCGAGTTTGTCTTTTACCTTGGCATTCTCCTCAAGAAGACGATTCTTTTCCTCCTCAAACTCTTCTCATTGACTCCTACTCGCTTCGACGACGCGATGTTCTCCTCATTTAGATTATCTATCTGCAGCTTCAGACTGGTCACTTCGACCTCTAAGTCCTTCCTCTTCTGCGCGTCAAGTGCCACAGCCGCATTGCACTGATCAACGATCTTCTTAAGCTCGTCGAGAGAAGATGTAGTCTTCGTCAATTTGGTGTCGTACATTGTGATCATTGCATTGGCCGCAACAAAAAATTGTATTCAATAAATCATTTAGCAAATATTATTCCTTAATAAACGCAGTGTGTAATTAAGAGCTTACTTGGATGCCGTACGAAGCGTAAGTCTTGAACAGATTCGGGGAAGGAGAACTAGAGACACTTGGTACTGGATGGTTAAGTCCAGGTATTTGACGGACCAGCTCCGCACAAGCCTCAACATCGTTAACCAGCCCAGCTGCGTCTGGGTAGGAGAAAGAAAAGGGAACCGGGGACCGACGAGGCTTCTTTCGAAGACCGGCCTCGTCTTCAGCATCATCGCTGAACAATTCATCAATGTCGACATACATGTTGTCGACCCTACCTTCAGCCGGTGTATCTTCGGCATCCACGTCAATAGTAGGACTTGGATCTTCAGGCTGAGTTGCGACCTTCCAAATCTCTACTCCTTTTAGTTCTCCTGCGCGGTCCTTTTCTTCGGGTTTGGAGCTACAACATGTGCCTTGCCGTTAGCATTCACCGCAGCAGCTTGCAAGCCTAGCTTTTCTTGGAGCTGCTCGGATAGCTCGACTTGCTCTATTGCTTTCTCCTTCTTCCTGGCCTTGATAGCCGCTCTCGCCGTGGACACCAAAGCCTTCATCTTTGGTGGCTTTTTGGCTGTTTTCTTCTCAGCCTCGATTTTCACACTCTTCTGAGTTCCAGCCTCAGCCTGAGTCTTCATCGAACTTTCCCTTAAACTCTTCAAAAATTCAGATGACATCTTTGGCTTTGAAGGGTAGGAGAGATGCTCTCGTCTAACTGAAACATGACGAAGCAATAACAAAGTAAGAACGACGAAGTAAGAAATAAAATAAATATGGATAACTAACAAAGATACATACCAGAACCAATGCGAGAGAGACTTCGTCTAACTCTAGCCGCGTCGACTTCTGGCCACTTGAGTATGGAAGCCTTGGATAATTTATCGACTGAGTCCTAAAAGCACTCTGGAAAAGCTTCGAAGAGAAACGGTTTGTCTGCAACAAGAAAAAGAGGAACATTAGCCACTCGTTAGCAAAGGCAATATAAATAGCCGAAGCACTACCAATTTCTAAAGCCCAGTCACGTAAAAATTCGCGTCCTAAATCAGGAACTGCCGCGTCGTTAATCTTAATAAAGAAGTACCGCCTCTTCCAATCCAAAATTTCCCCCTAGCCCCGGTGAGGATCCTCACGTAGAAGAACCCAGTATCAAAATTGAGGGTGTGATCCCCACTCTTCACGGCCTTGTGCACTTTATGAATAGTTGCAAGGAGGTAAAAAAAGTTTATGGATATGTCTATTCCTATCTCACAACCCAGGAGAAGAATCGCCGTTATATTCCGAATGGCCGCGGTTGAGAGTTGCGACCCGACCATACGTCGCCGAGCACAGAAGACCATCAATAAGTAAGGAAGTGGAAAATAAAGGTTGGCGTCGGTGAAGTAGTCTTCAAAAAGTGTAAAGTCTCCTTCTGGAGGAGACCACGACCGTTCAAAGAATTATGGAACCCTAAATACAAGATTGGTGTCGTTTATCCCGCATAATACACATAGGGTGGCCAATGACTCGTGCGTCATCTTTGATGGACCTGACCCTGTGAAGTAGTCGTCTTCTTCGAGATCCACCTCTGAAGGAACTACCTCGTCAGGGAAAGGCCCCGATTCTATAAGTGGAAGAATGTATTCTTCTTCAGAGGATGCATCGGCGACAACTAATTGGTTGGGAGCATCCACCTCTAGACTAGGCGGGCGATGGATGATCTAAAAATTTCTCGACCTCATCGTTGAACCCACCTCGTTGGACATGACCTCTTCTTCTACTGATAAAAGTGGAAGGTCGCCGGAAATTACTTGTGGAGAAGCCGGAGGACAAACAAATGATGACAAAAAACTTGCCGGAGATGGTAAAAACGGCAAAAAACAAAAAAATAGTGCAAAAATTCTAACAACCTAGAGAGAGAAAGCGAGGAGAATGGGGAGACAAATGGTACCTGTAGGCGCAGGAGAAAGATGAAGGCATAAAAGGAAGGGGGACCCTTATAAGGGCTGACGTGAAATGCGAAGGGACGCCTATCGAAAAGTTGAAACGCTTTGTAATCTGTGTGGATAAACTATTTCGCCTCGTCGATAGTAATTAAAGCCTGCTTCGTCGATTGACCAACATCACCCCATCGGACGCGTACCCCGTCAGACCAACCATTCCAAATTATTACTTCATCAAGATTAATATCCCGTCGACTAGTCTTGACAAAATCTTACTTCACTGAGTCAGTACCTCGTCGATTTATCGCGACGAACCATCACATCATCAATTGGTTAACGCTATTGACCGTTTCAATGATTGATCAAGACAGACGATCATCTCGTCGATGAATCACAATGGATACGCTACGTCGGTTTGTCAAAGTTATTTTAACCTCGACGATTACTCACGATGAATTTCTACCTCGACGATTAACCACATCAAGCTTTCACCTCGTCGATTTGCTACATATCGCTTTACTTCGATCAGTCACGACGGATTCATATCTTGTCAAAACATCTGGGTGTCTTTCACCCCGTCGAATCCTAGGAACAATAAAGACCTCAACTAGATGTCTCCAGTTGGTCGACTTGGGGGGAGAGTAACTGTTGGGCCAGGGTTTGACACCCTTTAGAAAACCCAATAATGGTATTCAAGGCCCATGTGAAAAGCCCAAACCCAACATGGGGGATTCGATCTGGTGAGGACACGTGTACCCGTCACTGTTCATAATGTGACGGGACCTCTTCAGATAAGGGGTAGTATAAATAGATTGTCAGGGGATTTGGAGAAGGGGTCGGAGGAATATACAGAGAAGAGATAGAAAGAGAAACTGTCGGTATCAACGAAGTGAAAGAACGATCATCAATAGGAGCATCTTGACTTCCAACAGCTCGGCTATTAAGGTTGTAGTGACTTGAGGGAACATCTCGTCCATAGATAATTTGGAGACATAATTAATCCATCCTCGTCTATTCATAGCCAAAAGTCGGAAGAGTTAGTATCAAATGCTATAGTCAAATATTTTTGTCTAGTCAAACCTTTGGAAAATTTATGTTCAGGTAATATTTAAACATATGTCGTCTAACCCCTCTATCTAATTGACTGAGTCCAAAGCATAGTGCGAAGGCCGGTTAAACATGCAGCTAGTTATTAGTACAAGCACTCATCAAAATGGTTGGAGGAGGAGTTATCCAGCAGTTAGAAGGAAACTTTAATCTCAATCAGTCGTAAATATTACTTCATGTTCTTTTTCAGATTTCTTTTTCTTTATCTAAGAAGCTTTGGAGCTGTTTGAAGCGAAAATCTTAGCATCCCTTTGTTAAGAATTGTTAATTTTGTATATTGTTGTTTTGTGTTATGTCACATGCAACTCCAGTCTTTTCATGTTTGTCTTCAAAGAAAGCTAATGAAGATGATGGATCTTCTGGTGTTAGATGAGGGTGAGATGTTTACCCGACCCAGCAAAGTCAGATACTTTCTTTTAATTGGTTTGATTTTGTTTTGGTTTTATTAACTTAGCAAACGCAATTTTTAATTGCAGTTTTAATTTTTTTTAAACGCAAATTATAATAATTGATTGCAAATGTGAGAAACTGATGATATTGAATAGTACAAAGGTCAGGTAAAGAGGAGTATAAATTCAGGTAGCATACAAGTTAAGAGGGAAAAAATTGAGTTTGTAAAGTGTAGGAGTGTAATGATGTCAACCCTTAAAAAATTTTAGTCTTGTAGACATTTAAATTTTAATAAAATTTAAAAGAGTTGATTTAAAATCAATTATTGAAAAACATCCCAAAATATTTTGAATTCATTTTATTTTACTTCAATTTTTAATTTATATTAATTTTATAATGATTTTAATTTATTTTTATAGTTATTTTATAATTGAGGTCAATGTTCGTTTGGCAGAACAAACCCAAAATAAAAAATTAAATTATTATCGCTAATTGTTGTGGTTAATGACTGTCACAAAATGAACAAAACCAATATCAATTTTCATAAGATCATGGGAGGCAAGTTTCTTCCCCTTGACATTCAAGTCAAAAATAATGATTTTTTAGTCAAGTGTATAAATATATATATATATATATATATATNTATATATATATATATATATATATATATATATATAATATTTTTTAATCTAAAATATTATGTTAAAAATGGGTGATTCATAAACTTGAAATTTATTTAGCTGAAAATTAGTAAATATATAAAACGGTAAACAAAAACTAATAATTACACTGCTTTCGAAAATACTTTATATTTAAAAATAATTGATAAGTGATAACCATCAAAGATTCAAAAACAATATATTTCTTACTGTTATAACAAGATTACTAATGATGTCATTTGGTTGTTTGGTCAGAGATGTGGAAAAGTTTGATGGAATATTGAAAAGAGAATCATATGCCCTACAAGAAAATAAGATATTATATTTGCATCAAATATTCTGTTTGACATTATGTCTTTTGTTGTAAGGAAAATATGCTGCTACATGGTCCATGGGTTAATTTTATCCTATAAAATAACAAAATGACTTTTGATTTGTGTTTTCTAATTCACCTATAGAATCTATAGACAGCTTGTCTTGTATGGAGGCAAAAGTCTACCTAAATGTAATTTTGGGGCATAATGATGTTTATGAGCATCCAAAGGTTGCATTACATTACATCTATTAATTAATATATAGATAGCTGAAAATTCATGCATATATTTGGCATTTTGGTGTTCTATCTCAGAGATTAGTGTTTTGTTTTATTATTTGCCCTTGTAAGGTACATTGTTTCTATTTTTCTTAAGATGAATTTTCTAAACATTTGAATTCATCTTATAACGCATTTTTTATAATTAACCATATGTCGAATCCAAATTTATTATGCACATTAACTTATCTAATATCTTTATATATATATAATATTTATAGCTAGATATAAGATTTCAATATATGCAATTCACATTTTTTTGTCAAATAGTTGACCAAATTGAAATGATAGGGTGGATATGTGCAAGACAGCACCTTTTTAAACTTTGATAATTTCAATGCACACTGTAGACTATTGTAGACTGTTGTAGAGTAATTTATTTTCATTATAATTAATTAATTACATGATTTTTGCTCTTTTTAAAAAAAGCCACGTCATCCAAAAAAAATTTGTGAGCCCCAATCATAAATAATGAAAAATATTGACCTTTATATTTCTTCTCGTCTTCTTTCAATTAGTTGAGATCACTAAAAGCTACTGTTGTCGCAGTTCAAAGCCGACGCTTGCCACAAGCAAGAGAAGCATTTTCTTGCGGTCTTATAATAATATATTTAATTTCGGTCACTAGATTGCAAAAACTTTCATCAGATCAGTTGGTATAGTATTGGTAAAGAGAAGAGAAAGTGCTGAGTTTAATCTCCCTACCTTACAAATTTTTTTTAATTCTTAGGACCGGCCTCATAGATGGTATTGGATCTTCAGATGGTGTTCAAGTGGTTGCTTTATCTGCAATTAGAACTCCTGTTTCTCTAGATTTCCAGACATCTGTATTCAAAAAGGAGAAAGTCTCTGTCTCTCTTGCTGCTCGATATGATGTATTTTTTCCATCACTCCTTTTTATAATTTCTGTTCAAATTTGTGATTGTTTACTAATGTTTTGTTAATTTTTGGTTTAGTACATCGTGAGAGGAGGAAGAGATTTGTATGAGGAAAAGTAAATTTAAGTTCTTTGTCATTAGTTTGTGAGCATGTGATATGCAGTCACTCTGATGAAGCAATCTAACATGAGATCATCTATAATGTGCCTGGTAATTGAACCAGATTATGTTGCATTAATTTAGAATCTTGGATGTTCTAATATTCTGCAAGGTATATGATTGACTGAAACAATGCCATTTATTTTCAACAGATTTATTGCTTGAGGCAACATTCTCCACAACGTATTGCAGGTGTCTCTTACTCTTCCTTAAATGATAAAGACATATTAAACTTTGTATTATATATTCCTTTCCTTTTTTTACAACAAGAAAGCAATAAAACTAAAAGAAATGTTCATAACACCAAACAGGAGGGCGTGAGCTGACATAAGAGGATAGTAAATTTCTCTCTCGGACTGATCTTGCAAGTAGGTCTGCACGTTTGTTCTATGACCTACTACAGTGTGATAACTTGAACTGCACGAAACTTCTCGTTAGATGATGGACCTCGGCTATATATATATATATTATATTCCCTTATATATTAATATATATATATATATATATATATATAATATCATGACATATATAATATCCTCCATTAATAGGCTCAAGTTTTGCATCCGTCTACAAAACACCGCGTATTTTGCTGACTAATGATTGACCGTTGAAATATTTTGTCACAAAGTTACTCAAGAGGAACACATGGTATTGTTTGTGAGATTTCATCAATATGGGGGTAGTTTATCTTTTATTGGATTCGAAACTCCCGCCCCGATATTGAAGAAGAGGTACGTACTTGCATAAGTGAAACACTACAAGAAAACATGCCAAATCTGACCGAAGAAACCGACGATAATACTGACAGAAAATTGACAAAAAAAATTCATCGATATATTTACTGATGGCTAAAATCCGTCGATAAAAACCGGCGGAATATTATAGAGGAACACAATCCATCGATTTTTCATCGGTTTTTGGGACAAAATTTTCCCGTTTAAATGTGATCATTTTTAGCTATTGCCAAACGGCTATATTCGTAGGTATCGACGGAAATTCCATCGATATTTAATTCTATAAATTCAACACCTCTCCCATTCCCAAATTCACAACTTCACAAACAAACTTATAAAATGTTTACTCCTCCTTATTTCCGATCATGGATGGATGGTGAGAGAATGAATCCTGAAACAAAGCTTTTGAACGATGAATATGCAAATGGTGTTATGGATTTCATGGAATTAGCATGTCGACAACCTCTGGAAAAAAATAGTCGTAAGTTAGTTTGTCCATGTTCTTTATGTATGAATTCTCACAAAATCAGGATATATATAGTATGGAATCACTTATATATGAATGATTTTATGCCGAGTTATAAGATTTGGTATTTACATGGTGAACGACCAGATATTATTGCTAGTAGTAGCGGTAGCGAAAAATTGGCCGATAGAATAGAGGAACCTAGAACATAATTAGATTTTGGGGCACATACGATTCAAATGGTTAATAACATTTATAGGGAAAATATAGAATCGACGCAAATTTCAAATGAAGCACCTAATTTAGAAGCACGTCAGTTTTTTGATATGTTAGACGCATCGAATGAACCATTATATAGAGGATGTAGATATGGTCATTCGTCTTTATCATTAGCAAGTAGGTTGATGGGGATAAAGACGGACTATAATTTGCCTGAGGATGCAGTTGACGCAATAGCCAATTTTGTGAAGGATATTTTGCCACAGGATAAGAATGCTCCGGGTTTATATTACGAGATAAAAAAACTTGTTTCTAGGCTTGGATTTCTGCATCATGTTATAGACGTGTGCATCAAAAATTGTATGATTTATTACATGACGAAAACCGAATAATTTGTCGATATTGCCACAAACCAAGGTATAAGGATATAGTCGGTAGAGTTTCAGTGCCTTACAAGAGGATGTGGTATATGTCACTAACAGATAAGCTAAAGAGATTGTATCAGTCTGAGAGAACAATTGCAGCAATGAGATGACATGTTGATCATAGATTTGATGGAGAGATTACACATCCTTCCTATGCCGAAGTTTGGCGTCATTTTCAGTCTACTTATCCAGATTTTGCATGCGAGAGAATAAATGTGTATCTAGGATAAATACAAATGGATCCAGCCCATTCGAGAAGCATGGTAGACAATATTCTCTATGGTTAGTCATCGTGACGCCTTACAATCTGCCGCCATGTTTGTGTATGAACCGATAGTTTCTATTTCTCTCTGTTCTTGTACATGGGCTAGAGCATCGAAACGAGCGCTTGACGTATTTTTCAGCCATTGATATATGAGTTGAACACATTATGAGAGTTTGGGGAGGAGGTGTATGACGTGTCTCTAGAACAAAATTTTAAGATGTGTGCGGTTCTAATGTGGACTATAAGCGATTTTTCAGCGTATGACATGTTATCAGGATGGAGAACTCCCAGGAGACTAGCATGTCCATATTGTAACGATGGCACCAACTCATTCCAGCTGACAAATGGAAGGAAAACATGTTGGTTTGATTGTCACTAAAGATTTTTGCCCCCAAATCATCCATATCGTCGATCAACTACATTATTCACAAAGAAGAGATGTGTTCAAGGTCCACTACCTGAATTAGATGGCACAAAACAATTACAGAATATGCTAGATTTTGGTGTCGAGATGACCAATGATGCTAATGTTGGTGGGAATGGACATGGCCATTATGATAGTTACGGAAAAAATCATAATTGGCACAAGAAAATCATATTTTGGGAATTGCTTTATTGGAAAACACATTTGTTGAGACATAATATAGATGTCATGCATGTTGAGAAGAACTTCTTCGACAACATTATGAACAATGTGCTTAATATCCAAGGGAAAACCAAAGAAAATTTGAAGTCTATATTAGATTTGCCGGGCATTTGTTCTCGTCCTCAGCTTCACATCACGGACGATGGAAGATGTCCAATTCCCGTATTTAGATAATCTAAGAATGCAAAGGATGAGTTCTTTCGTTGGATTATTCAAAAGTTCCGATTTCCCGATTGATACGCATCTAATTTGAAAAATTGTATTGATATTGGAGAAGGCAAGTTCATTGGTATGAAAAGTCATGATTGTCATGTAGTGTTGCAATGTCTTCTCCCATTTGCATTTGAGCATCTCCTTCCAACAGATGTTCACGAAGCCATTTCAGGTATTAATTTATTTATTTATGTAAAATTTAGTTATATTTTTTAATTATTGATTACTTATAACGTTTTATCGAATTTCAGCGGTTGGAGCATTCTTTCGTGATATTAGCCGAAGGACACTTACCATGGATGATATTTCTGCATTACAGAGGAATATACCAAAGATCCTGTGCGATTTGGAGAAAATTTTCCCACCGTTATTCTTCGATGTTATGGAACATCTAACAGTTCACCTTCCTCGTGAAGCACCACTAGGTGGACCGGTTCAATATCGGTGGATGTACCTTTTCGAAAGGTACATGTTTCACTTGAAGAGGAAGGTCAGAAATCTTAGCAGAGTAGAGGGTTCTATTGTGGCACATAGCATCAACGAAGAAGCTGCAAATTTTGCATAATATTACTTTCCAAGAAATGTTCGTACGAAAATCCGAAGAACTTCTCTACATGATGACAGTGGAGAACATCCTACGTATCCCGCTTACGTCCTAAATGTTTTCAAACAAATTGGACGACTTAGCAAAAAAGATAAGACTCACCGACTTACGGAGCAGGAGTGGAGACATCTGCATACATATATCCTCAGTAACTGTGAAGATATGTTAGAGTATGAAAGGTAAATTAACATGAAAACATCACTTTTTTTCTTTTAGAAATTGTTATTATATAGTGTGCTATAACTTTTGTATCTTATAACCTTGTAGGATATACTTGGAGATGGTATGTGGTTACTTTTCAGATAAATCTGAAGCCGAAGTAGAAGCTCTTAAACAAGAAGAGTACTACAAGTGGCTACAATATTTTGTAAGTGTGTGATTATATGCAAATTAATTAAACCTTTTAATTTCATGTGTTTCTAATTAATATGAATTTTTATAGGTTTGAGAGGAAACAACTATTGATTGGATGCTTCCAACATGGTTGATCAAACTCGCGAGAGGTCCCAACAACAATGTCACTTCCTACCCAAGATATTACACGAGAGGATTCGCTTTCAGAATTCACAATTTAGATAGGGGGAAGACAACATTAGACCATGATATATCGTTTACCTCCGGAGACGTTCTGTACTACAACATCCTTCGAGAGATATTGGAGGTCCATTATCCAGGAACGACCCTTGGATAGCGGTAACGCAAATAAATCTTATGATAATGATAAAAGGCGTTTGTGAGCATAACCCGTTACAACCAGTTGACAATGGTTCACTAGCTTAGATTGAACCTTCTATGGAAGTCAATATTGTGGTTGATTTCAGCAGATTCGGTGATTTAACTGACGGTATACATGACGTGAACGACGAGTCCGATAACGAATTTGAAGATGATACAGATTCTACTCCATCTGATTATTCATCATCATATGAGTAGATATTATGTAACATTTTATGTATTTCTACTTTTATAGTTTTGTTGTATTTGAAAATTATTTGTATGAGATTGATATATTTGTTGGAATTTTATGCATATTTTTTAATATTTTTAATTTCATTTTTGAATATATATGTAAATTATGTGTTAATCATTTTGAACATATAAACATAGTTTATATGTAAAATCAGTATATATCATTAATATAGGTGTTTGTATCCTTTGACATATACTAAAAGGGGGAAAATCGTCGGATTATCGACAGATTGTGGAAATTCGTCGATTTTACCATTTTCACATATTTTTATTTTTGATTTTGGAAACCGGTTTATAAACAATGTTTAGTAACTTATAAAATATTAAACCGTAAACATATGTAATTTCCGTATTTATCATTAATGTATGTGTTACGGTATTATTGAGATATATTGATAATAAACAATTTTAATTTTTTTGGAAATCTAAAACCCAAAACCCCAAAATCTAAAAGATCAAACCCTAAACCCAAATAACCAAACCCTTTTATTATTTATATATACATTTAGCAAAATTATATATGCATTTTACCAATGGAAATCAAACCCCAAACCTCAAACCCCATATTTACAATTATCGAAGGATTGTGAAAATCCGTTGATAATCCGTCGATATTTGTAAATATGGGGTTTGGGGTTTGAGTTCCTGAACATGTTGTTCAATGTTATCTTTCAAATACATCATTATAAATGATGGATTGATTCATGTTTCATACTGTTGACAAAAATAAGCTAAAATGACTTAAGCGACATTTCACTAAGGACAGCTCCAAATGACACTCTATAACTTCAAATTTGAAGTTTTTTGTCCTCCAAAGAGACACTTAAAATTTCAAATTTGAAATGTTACTTTCTCACACTTCAAATATGATGTGTCTACCTTCTCACACTTCAAATTTAAAGTGTCACATTTTTATTACATTTTAGTCCCTAGATTTATTTATTTAATACTTTTAAGTTGTATATTAATTATTTTGGTACCAACACTTTTATGATTTATTTTAAATGTATACTAATTTATGCATCTTATATTTAGAAACATATAAATTAAAGTTATAATATTACAATATGAAAATATCACATATCATTAATATTTTTTAAAAAGACATCAAGGAAATTTAATAAAAAAGAGAGCAATAAAAAGATTAAATAACACACAAATTTTATCCGAATAAAAATATCACAATAAACTAATTAATACCTACCTAAATTTGATCAACTACCTCCAAGATCATAAAAATATTGTCGGAAAAAGGTTGGTGTAACGGAAGCTTGAAATTGCTCTTGATTTCTTTTTTGTATGATTCTTTCTTGCTCAGATCGAATAAACTCACGAGTATTACATCACTGATAGAGTATAAATTTGTTAACAATATTTTATTTTCCGCTTCCATTTCTCTCAACGCATCCATACGAGATGCAAGATTAGCACCCGAGCAAACTGTAGAAAAAGCAACAAATGAACATGCTTAATTCAACAATTTTATCTTGTAATTTGGTGATAAAAAATAAAGAGACTCATCTATCACTTCGAAATGCATTGATCGAACATATATGAGAGCATTATGGAAATAATGCTAATTAATAATTTGATATTTGAATTTTTTATGATTTTATTGGTATGATTTCTAATAATTATGTAATTTATATTATAATTTAATGTCTTATTAATAAATATTGTATGTTATAATTAAATGATGGATGTTTTATATTTATTTATAAAATTGTATGATGTTAATTAATTGTGAAGGAAACTATGGGCCATACTGCAAAATACACACTTTTGACACTTCAAATTTGAAGTGTTGCCTTTGGAGGAAAACACATGACACTTCAAATTTAAAGTGTCATACACTTCAAATTTGAAGTGTCCTTTGGAGATGCCCTAAACATGTTATAATCGAAAGTGTTTTATAACTTATAAGATGATCAACGGTAAAGTTCGGATGTTAAAAACATGTTATCAATTATATCCTACTAAGATGCATTATAACAGTTAATGTGTTATCATTACAGCAATGTTTACGACGGAATTTCTAAACTAAACCCTATACGAATCCCTAAACCCTAAACCGTAAATAATTTGACAAACCGATGGAATATCGACAGATTATCGACGGATTCCTTAAAAATCCATCGATAATCCGTCGATATAGTCAACATGCAATCCGTCGATAACCCGCCGATTTCTGTCAAAATTTTTGTCGCGTTTCATATGCCCAAAAAATTTGAATAGGTGCAAAATTTAATTTTTTTTCAAAACCGGCAGATGGTCGTCTATAATCCTTCGGATTTTTAAAAAATCAATGGATTATCAACGATCATCCGTCGGTTTTTTCGAAATTAAAAAAACCAGAAGTTCCTTTCTCCCCCGTTTTCACGCGAAGAACACGATTTAGAGGAGAGAAAAGGCTTCAATTCTTCGATTTTCATCGAACAATGGCCGAAAGAAACTTACTGTAAGTTATACTAACTAGTTTTAGGCTTATTGTGTTGACTTTGTTGGATTTGAACGGTTATTTTAGGATTTGTAGGAAATTTTGGGTATTTAGAAACTTTAGAGATTTTGGGAAAATTTAATGTTCTTGATGGATTTAGGATTGTTTAGTGGATTTATGATTGTTTGATTGACTTAGAATTGTATAGTGGATTGACAAATTTGATGGATTCAGGAATGTTAGGGTTTTTTAGAAAGTTTAGGGATTTAATGATTTTTGTAAAACTTTGATGGATTTGTGAATGTTAGAGTTTTTAGAAAGTTTAGGAGGTTAAGAGTTTTGTACAGTTTTGAGAATTTTACGAAATTTGGAATTGTAAGGCTTTTAGAAATTTTGGAATTTAAGGGTTTTTGAGAAATTTTGTTAATTTTGATGGATTTAAGAAAGTTTAGGTTTTTAGATAGTTTTGTTGATAAAATTTTAAAATTTACGTTTTAAAATTTTATATAATATATAAATTATATAATATAAATTTTATATTTAATATTATAGAAATTTGATCCATATTAAATATTAATTCTCTTTGACCATAATTTCAGTAATTATGGTTATTTCTCTTATACCATGGGATCGTGACAATTCCACACTCCAGGAGATGTAGCGGGGTCGTCCTATAGACTGAGGTCTTCCTGGAGACCTTCCGGCACTTATGTGCCGGAATCTCACGCACCTCCCGAGCAGCCACGTCCACGCCATCAGCTTCCACATATGCTAATTTTAAAGCAGCTTTTGGTCCAATCGGGACCTGAGCGGTTGCCGTTTTCGAATCCAAGTAGCATAAAGGGGACGACGTGGTTTCTAGCATCAGATAACGGGATCACGAAGTGCATCAAGTCACTGATGCACAATATTCTTGAGAAACCGTATGGAAAGTTTACAGACATGCCTACGACAGAGAAGAAAGTTTAGTTATACTGTTTCACGGTAAGAAAAATTTAAAATATTAACTTAAATATATAATTATTAACATTACATCTTTAAATCATATAGAAACATTTCAACTGGAAACCTGCCATTACCCCTGAAGTTCAGAGAGAGTTCAGGTCTAAAGCGGCGAGGACTTACACTAACAACATGTATTTGTGGAATGACACATGGTACAAGACCGGACAGAAGCACACACATTCTTGCAAAGCTCTTTACTCCATTCATAGAGTATTGAAAAAAATAAGAGAGGAAAATAAAGTCGAAGAAGAACTCGAAGAACCGGTGTAGCGCGCGGGACGGTAGGGGGATGTTGACTAGCAACGCTGGTGCTAGGAGTTCGTTCACCCGACAGTCTGATCTGGTATGATTTAAAACTTGAATCTAGTAATTTTTTGGTTTTGATTAATACTATCTAACATCCAAACTTTTATTTGTTGAACAACGGCCTAAGAGCGGCCACGAGCCGTCACCCCTTGAGATTATAGAAGGTCTTCACACAAACAAGACGACTGGAGAAGTTCAGGACCCGCTGGCTCGGAAGGTTCTCAAGACCTCTTGAAGACGTATCGAGGAGATCCGATCTACCCAGGCATCTCAAGGGGAAAGCGACGACATCCTCATGGAGACGGTATATGAAGTAGTGTCTGAGGTAAATAATATTTCAATTTAATCACATACTATTGCATATTATTGATACTAATACAATATTATGTTCTTTTTCAGACTACGAAGAAGCCCAAGGGCCGGATGTTCGGGTTAGGGAACATGGCCGCTTATTGCTTCCTAGGAAAAGGATCTCGAGCTGCAACAGATCATTATGAGGAGTTGAGGAGGAAAAACGAAGAGATTGAGATAATGAAGAACTAAATGGATGCAAAAGCGAAGGAGATAGAGGAGATGAAGGATTTGCAGTGGAGCGCCGCGCTCACATGGACGCGATGCAGGCTTCACAAGTTAGGATGTAAGAATTTATGAGACGTTTTTTGGGGTAGATTAATATATTTATCGTTTTGTATAATTACAATTTTAGGATTTTAAGAATTTTAAGAATTTTTATGAATATTTTTATTTTAATTTTATATATATTTTGAATTTTACTTTTATTCTAAATATAAATTAATTTATTAATATTAATATTTTAAGTTTTAACAATTTTTTTTGTTTTCCGTCGATAATTTTTTTATATTTATAAAGAATCCGTCAATAACTTTTTTTAAGAATCCATTGATAATCCGTCGATATTTTTTTATTTTTTAAAAAATCCGTCGATAATCCATCGATATTTCCGATGGCTTATCGACGGAAAATAACCGACGGTAAAAAAATATGACGGATTAAACCGTCGGTTATTCTCCGTCGATAATCCGTCGATATTTCGATGGATTATCGACAGCTTTTTAAAACCGACCATCTATAAACGACCAACAACATCCGTCGATAATCCGTCGGTTTAACCCCTTTATAGACGAAAAACTAACGGATATTCCTGTCAGTTTCTCTATGTTTTCTTGTAGTGAAAAAGAACCTAAGCACTGAACTTTAGATGGAGTTCAAAGAATCATCCAATAAAAATCGTTGAAGTGGATGAGATCAAAGCAAATATGATGAGTAAGTGCGAAATTGGCAGAGTGGAGTACTGTGAGGAGGAAGGTGAGTATGTAGAAGATAAATACGATAAGCCACTGGTCTTTGGCAAGGATTTTTGGGGACCTTTAATCAAAAAAGATATGAGTGGATCAGACGTCGTGGAACTAACGTGTAGTACAGACGATGCCATCGATCACAAAGTTATTATTGGCGTGAAGAATGGCAAATGGACATGAATAAATTTGCAAAGAAGACAATTGCAAAAGGATATTGCAGCGTAGTACAAGTCCAAATGTGTTACTTTGAAATTATTTCTTTGCACTTTCACGTAGTATAGAGCTTCAGAACAATTGGACCTTATCTTCTTGTCATATTAATTTTTGGACCACAATCGACTGGCTCAATAACTCAATCTCTATTAAGAGGAGAAAATGCATTCGCATAACAAGTGACTATATATTCGATCTTTGATTTAGTAACAAAACAACAAAGGTAACACAACTACTGAACCATTTAATCTTTTATGAATTATATTTTTTTTTGTTGCATAATACTATAAAAGTTATAAAAAACTTAAACAAAACTAAACTATATGTCAGATTAACTCTTTGTACAAATCATATATCTTTTTTTTTTAAGTAACCAATGGCATTGGGGAGGAGTGTTAGCAAATCCAACAACACATTATATTACATCAATACATTTACGACGATAATATATAATATTACATAAATTAAAGTTTCAATACCAAATATATGAGCAACTTCTCACGAAAGAAACATGACATTAGGTTTTATGCAAGAGAAGAAAGTTGAAGAGGTCATATAGCTTCGTAGCTAAAGCTATCTTCATCAGAGCGAGAAGGAGACTTAGAAGAAACAATTAATAGCACCAAAGTACCAAACATAATCGTGATCATAGCCATGAAATTAACAAGAAACGCTTCTGATCCGAACTTGTCAAGCCCTGATTTTTCCAAGAAGGTAAGCTTTTCAAGAAACCCTAAAACCGAGTTTCCAACTACAAGAACATAAACAAAGAGGCCAAGAAAAACGTGCCACGGAAGCAAGTTGCTTCTAAGAATTGGTGATCCTCTTGGGAAGAAGTAGACAATAAAGCTAAACAACCACTGCAGAATTAAGAAAGAAGTTTTTCGATCAACAAACTAATTCACGAATTGGACCATTAATTTCAGGTCGGGCAGCTTGGTTTAAAGATTCTTTCTTTGTAAAAATTACCTGGAAGGCATAAAGGACAATGACACCAATACCAATCCAAGAATGGATGGTATAGAGATTTGGGATGTGTTTCTCATTATGGTGCTTGAAAGCAGCAATGATTCCCCATATTCCCATAATCAAAGCAATAGCGTGAAGAATAAGGTGGATCGCTTTCTTCACTCTTGTCTCAAGTTGAAGTGATTTGTAACTTATAATTGCTGATTTTTTTTGAAAATTATAATCAAACGCAATTTATACAGCATAATGTCAAACTATCATCGTTTTTTTGTTTTGTTACCTTCGCCTCCCAGAAGTACTAAGCCGATGAACGTCAAAACAGGATGAATCTACATAAAAGATAGCTAACTATAAACTAAAACTTACACACATAATTTTAACAGCTACTATAAGTTTCGTTTAAAATTATAATCGGATAATCATTTTTTAAGTGATGTTTTAAAATATTTAAAGTTACTTGACTTTTTAAATCGTTGATATTCTGCAATTATCTTTTATTGGTTGAATAAATGGAAACAAAGTGAGAAGATGAATTTAGAGAAGTTAAGTAAAGAGAGAGAGAATAGTTACATTGAAGATGAGGGTTTTGTTAGTTGATTCCCAGGCCATTCCACCTCTGTAACCGATCGTCCAAAAGAGCACCATCATCGCTAATACTATGGCGAGCGCGTGTACCGCAACAGCCACCATCCTCCTGTAATTTGTTTCCAAAGTCATGTTGTTCGATCTGAATCTTCTTTAGAGTCCTAATGAAAATCTAAAGACTGTTTTATATTCATTCTATTGGACTTTTAATTTAGATAGCATTCATGATCCTTGCCGTTGACTAATTATTTCTTCTATCCAAACATGACCGTTGGGTTGTTGCCACGTGGAAGTACGTAGAAGAATCTGAATCAATCGCACCATTTTCATTTACTAACCCCCGCACGTTGTCGTACCAACCGGTCAACGTATGGACAAGCAATTTTTTTGTTCTTGTTGTAGATCTTAGTGCTATTTATTCACGAATTCTTATACTTTTTTAAAAAAGTTTACATGTTATTAGTTCTACTTATTTCATTAAAACTTAGGTTTATGACTTTATTCCAAGAGCTAAATTGTCAACGTAAAGTTTGTTTATAGCATCAATTTTTAAGCTTCATGTATGAGATTGTTTAAGCATTGTTCGAGACTAAAAAAATTTTTAGACTCCAATGATGAAAGGGACATAAAGATATGAACCAGTCGAGGATAAGACGATGTCGTTTTAAGGAGATACGGTTAGATTAAAGTGCGCTAACAAGAAAAGGAAAGCTGAGGTGCAGACAAGAAAAAGAAAGTTTACGAGCATGAAGAAAAAAGGAACTTATGAAGTTTTTAGAAAGTACTATTAGGGTTAGAATGTTATTTAAGGGCTCAAAAATGTAGAGAAACATTAACACTTTTGAGCCGCAATCTTTTAGGGTAAAAGGTGAGAGTTGTGAGTCTGTTCGAGAGATTTCAGATCTTGTGAGAAAGAACAATTTGGGTTGGGGTTAGTTTTAAGCTGATAAAGTTATTGTGTTGTAATAACTTATTAAACAAGTTAAATAAATAAAGACTTGTGTACTTAATAATCGTTCAATCTTAAGCTAGTTATACTTGTGTGTTCTACTGTGGAAACCCGTATTTTGACGAGGATTTTTTTTTCGTTTTTGTATATATATTT
>OVBE01005720.1:0-18773 GCA_900406425.1 Iberis pinnata
AGAAGCAGAAGAAACAAGAAACGAAAATACAAACTTAAACATGAAGATCTAAGATGACCAGCTAATCATTGTCTTGGATCTTGGGCCTTGCTTCAGGTGGTATCCGGATTCGAGTTGGTCGNTGGAGCGTGTTTGCCTTCGGGTGGTTGAGTGCATGATCGATCTAGACTAAGGGGTGCTTGCTTGGGATCGATCCAGCTTTGTTGCATCCAAACTTCTGCTAAGGTTGGGAACGATCCCGGCGTTAAATACCTGAGATTAATCTCGACATAAGTGAGATCGATCTCGTGAGCCTTCTTCTTAGTCTTGCTTTGTCTTCGTGCACTTCCTTGGCTTTGTTTGAGAATTCACCAGAAATGTTGGAACTAAGACTGTGGAATTGAATTGTTTCATTGCAGAGCTGCCTGGGATCGATCCAGTCTTGTTGCAGGATTGATCTCAAGTGAGCTGAGATCGATCTGCGCTGAATTGAGATCGATCCCGAGACTGATGAGTGGGATCGATCTTGTTTCACTGCAGAGTTGCCCTGGGATCGATCCTGCAGCTGCTTGGAGGTAAGTTCAGTCCGTTCCACAGTTGAGTGTTGTTTTTCCAGAATTTCTCAAATCCTTCCCAAAAATACCTGAAAGTCCTCAAAAACCTGCAAACTGCATGCATATGCAAATGCTAATGCAAAAATTCTAAAAACACTAAAGTTAGTGAAATTAACTATAAATATGATGTATGCACGCTTTTAGATCTCAGAATCAATGCTAATTGATAAGTAAAAATCGTGAAAATTCAGAGTCATCAGAGACCAAATTGTGTGACTCTCAGTCAAACGTTCGAATCTAGCTAAGATAGTAATAAGAAACATTGTTTAATTAGAAGCGATTGTAAAAAAAGTAATTTAAAATGGTTGTTAGCAATTAAAGAAACATGCTAGGCGTTAGGGAATTCCACAGATTATCAGGTTTCAAGTTTCAGGTTGACATGCAAAAGTTTTATAATGAAAACAGTTCTCAACTCAAAAGATAATAATAAACTAATCTCCTCCCGAATTATTAGACCCCTATAATCGAATTACCAAAGACAAACTCCAGCCGTATTTAAACAATTCAATCATGCATTGATTTCAGATTTGATATGTTCATAATCATCAAATACAATACTCCCGCAACCAGAGACACTTACTCATCTATACTAGGTCAGGTTTCTAAACCAAATCATTTTGTATTTATTAACCTAATATCAGGAACTAGATAATGAGACTAATTCAAGCAATGATAACATATCTAGACTATGCACCTAACAATTCAAATCCATAATGTCAAACCCTAACTATCAAACCTGGTTTTCCTGGGATAAACCCTACAACCTAACAAGGTGACTACTCAGACATGACCAAGCAATCAAAAATTATCATTAAAAGAGAACACATAAAAGAAATCGAATTGAATCAAAAAGTTAAAACAGAGTTCACAAATCTTCTCCAAATACAGGGTTGAAATCTCTTCTCTTTGAAAAGCTCTGAAATCTCAAAAGTAATTAATACTAAAGTGTTGTTATGTTTTAAAACTAATCCTAAGGATTTTGTAATAATCTAATAAAACAGAAAAAAAACCTCATCTAATAAGGAAAACTCTTCATATGTCTTGAGGACGAATGCGTCTTTTTGATATTTTCCAAGCTGGTTCGGGTTTAGGATCGATCGATCCTTCGTTCTGTTTCTTCTAAGATCGATCGATCCAGGATGAAATCGATCGATATGTTCTTACGTAGATCTCTAAGACCTTTGGACCGACCGATCTCTCTTCACGTGATTGCTAGATCGATCTTTTTCACTTCGGTTTGATCCATCCATCTTCTTTTTTTCCATTGCACCTAATTCTTTTGAAAACCATCATTCTTACTCCAAAACGTCTTAAACACCTAAAATTCTGAAAACATACCAAAAACACATGGAAAACATTTGAATGATGCCAAATAGAAACTATAAATACCCACTATAAGACATCAAAATCGAGTGATATCAACTCCCCCAGACTTAGATGTTTGCGTGTCCTCAAGTGAAGTAAGACCAAATCTAGAGAAGAGGTTTGAAAACCGCACAAGAACTCTCAGAATCTCAACAACCTTAAATTCATAAATCAAAAACTAAAAGACATTAATCCTAGACAACCTTTGAAAAATAAATTGTTCACCACCACATAATGTAACCAACATACTTTCTACTCTAAATCGCAAATCAATCAAACTATCAAATCATATCAACAAGCTCATTAGATTCAATTAAGTTCAAACATGTGCGTTCTTACCTATGGGGTATCGATCAACACTCTAGAGTATTTGTCATTCAGAACCCCCATACCAATTCGAGCATCAAGCCACTTCGGATCCTGTCCTTTCCTTCTCTTGTTCTCACTTATTTATTCTTTTCATTTATTTCTTGAAGGGAAGGAGAAGGGGATCGGAATCGTACTAAAATAAATGTTGGTTTTACAGAGGGCTGAAGACAAAAATACCTATCTCAAAGTATCCCAACACCATAGATAAGAGAATTAAGGTCAATTTAATTCATGTAAAAGTAGATCTAGCTTCAATTCATCAACAATCCAAATTACTAGAACTTTCAAAAGCATATTAATCAATCAATGGGGTTCCGTACCTAAACGCATTAGCTTAAGATCCGAGGGAAAGAATTTTTTAACCTTTGAAAAAGGTTTTGAATTTCTTTTGCTATTTACCTTGTACTCAATTATGTCTCCAACCAGTGTTTAAGGAATCAAAATTCAGATGGATATCCTTGCTCACCTTCTTTAGTTTCCCCTTACCATTGTTTTAGACTTTTGAGGAAGGCTTTGGAGTTTCTTTGCTCTTTACCCTATGTTTGATTCCATCTCCAATCAATGCTTGAGAAATCAAGGTTGGTTAGGGATTCTCATTGATCTTTGTCAATGTTATCTTACCCATCTTTTTGATTCTAGGGGCTGCACTCTTTCTTGAGGTTTGAGCTTCTTCTTTCAAAACTTCAGAAGTATCCTCTTTAGTACAAGACTTGTCTTTAGATTTCTGTGCTTCCTTTTCTTCCTTCATCATATTGATCTTAGAAGCATTGATGTTGGGTACTATCGAATAATAGTAGCCCTTCTTGATTTTTGTGAGATAGATGCGCTTTTTAGGCATATCCATCACAGCTCCTACGGATGCTAGAAAATTTCTTCCTAGAACCAATTGCACATATGAATTTCCTTGTGTATCTATGACATGAAAATCGAACGGAATAACACAATCTATGGCTTGCACCATCACACTAGAGACAATTCCATTCGAGGATATGACAGAGTTGTTAGCTAGTGTAAAAGCTAGCTCTGATGGTTTAATTCCTTTTAGTCCCAACTTCTCAGCAACTTTTCAGATGGATCGATCAATCCGAGTATGAAGATCGATCGATCTGTTGTTTCTGGGATTTTACGGATGATTGGATCGATCGATCTCTTTTCCTGCATCATTTCTTAAACTTCTGAAAACTGCAGAATTTTCAAACTCATCATTCTTCTTTCCAATACCTGAATTTATGGCTTTGTAGTAGCCTTTTGGGTTGTCTTCCACTTTCCCTGGTATAACACCAGCTTGTCCCTTTATTGCTTCTGAGGTTTGAGCCACTTGCAGATCTAGTTTCTTCACATGATTTGACAATGATTCAAATTTTTTGTTTAAATCATTGTACATGCTGTCAAGCTTAACATTCAAGTTCTTTTCAGAACATTGCTGGCTTTCTAGGATCTCCTTGATCATTGATTCTACCTTATTGTCCTGAGGTTGATTTGCATGTTGAAACCCAGGTTGAGAGGTTGTTTGAAACCCTCCTGAGTTTGGATTCTGCATAAAACTCCTACTCCGATTTCCTTGAAAACCAGTTCCACTGGAAATTCTGACCAAACGATTTCCCAGTATTCTACCCAAAACACTGTGGTTGATTTGGGTAGACTTGGTCTTGCGGATTAGCCACATTAGTACTTCTCCAAGAGAGATTACCTTTATTGAAGCATGGATTGTACACTCTCTGTCCCTGGCAATTGACATAGCTCACTTCCTCTACATTCTCAGGTTCTTGAGTAGCAAAACTATCAACCTTAATCTTCTCCACATCCTCAGCAAAACTGACATGTTTCTCATTTTTCTTCTTAAGAAGTTGAGTGAGGAGTCCTTTTACCTTAGTAAGATCAGAAGATTCTGAACTGGATGATCTGACTCTTCGATCATAATCGGGACAGTGATTGCTATTTCTCTGAGTTAAATTGTCAATTAGCTGGTAGGCTTCATTCACAGGCTTGGTCATGAAGTCACCATTACTAGCAGTATCAAGAGAAAACGATACTGATATTCTATACCCCTGTAGAAGGTATTGAGAAGACTCAGCTCAGAGAATCAATGATGAGGACAACCTCTAAGGTACTCCTTAGACCTGTCCCATGCTTCATAGAAGGATTCTACAGGACATTGCTAAAACTGAGAAATCTTGTTTCTCATATTGTTGGTCCTTGTAGATGTGTAGAAGTGACCTAGAAACTTGGATTTGCAATCATCCCAAGTCTCTATAGAGTTAGCAGACAACGACTTTAACCATCTAAGAGCTCTATCAGCTAGGGAGTGATTGAAGAGCTTACAATGCATGAAGTATTTGGATACTCAATTAAGTTGAATGGTGCTGCAGATGTCCTCAAAGCTATCTATGTGATCTATAGGATGCTCGGTCGGCAAACCATGGAATTGATTTTGTCTGAGCAACTGGATAAGCTAAAATGGGAACTGGTTGTCCTATCTTTGAGGCTCGCGAGGGTGTAGAGCATTCCTATTGATGAAGAAAGCTTCAGGGTTGTTGAAGTCTCCAACTAGTATCCTGTTTTGATGTAGTGGGAGATTTCTGATATGTTTTGGTGGGTCTTGATTACTATTACCGCCTACTTGTTATTCTGGTGGCACTTGATTACCGTTTCCTCCTTGTTGTCCTTGTGGCACTTGATTGCCATTTTCTCCAAGCTGGTTAATCACCAATTGATGTAGTCCTTGCTGAGGATTCTGGACGTTTTGATCTTCAGGAATGATCGGAATGTTGAGAATTACGTTGTCTCCCATGTGTTGGAATAGCTTGTGTTCTTTCTCGCTTTTTGGTTTGAGCGTTCTACTCTTTCTAATTTTTTGTTAGTGAGGTTAATTAATTCAGATGATTTGTTAGATCTTCTGTTCTTGCACCTGCAAAACAAAGACAAGAAGAAAGAATGAGATTAGCACTCATGTTTCAATTTTCAGGTTGACATGCAGAATTTTTATAATGAAAATATATCTTAACTGAAAAGACAATAATAGACTAATCTCCTTACGAATTATTAGACCCCTATAATCGAATTACCAAAGACAAACTCCCGCCGTATTTAAAATATTCAATCATGCATTGATTTCAGTTTTGATATGTTCATAAGCATCAAAGACAATACTCCCGCAACCAGAGACACTTACTCATCTAGACTAGGTCAGATTTCTAAACCAAATCTCTTTGTATTTATTAACCTAATATCATGAACTATGTGATCAGACTAATTCAAGCAATGATAATAGATCTAGACTAAGCACCTAACAATTTAAATCCATAATGTCAAACCCTAACTATCAAACCTGGTTTCTATGGGATAAACCATACAACCTAACAAGGTGACTACTCAAACATGACCAAATCAACAATCATCATTAAAAGAGAACACATAAAATAAATCGAATTGATTTAAAAAGTTAAAAGACAGAGTTCAGAAATCTTCTCCAAATACAAGGTTGAAATCTCTTCTTTTTGAAAAGCTCTGAAATATCAAAAGTAATTAATTCTAAAGTGTTTTTGTGTTTTAAAAATAAGCCTAAGGCTTTTATAATAATACAATAAAACAGAAAAAACCTAATCTAATAAGAAACCTCTTGATAGGTCTTGAGGACGAATGCATCTTTTTGATAATTTCCAAGCTAGTTCGGGTGATGGGATTGATCGATCCAAGAAGGGATCGATCAATCCGTCCTTCTGTTTCTTCTCTGATCGATCAATCTGTTTTTACGTAGATCTCCAGGAAATTTGGATCGATCGATCTCTCTTCATATGATTGCTAGATTGATTTTTTCACTTGAGTTCGATCCATCCATCTTCATTTTGTCCATTTTCACATGAAATGTTCTGAAACCCATCCTTTTTGCTCATGAACATCTCAAACACCTAAAATCCTGAAAACATACCAAAAAACATGGAAAACACTAGAATGATGTCAAATAACAAGTATAAATACCCACTATAAGGCATCAAAATCTAGTGATATCAGTGAGTGTGCATTCTTGTACTCCTTTTTCCAAATCAGGTTTTGTCCCAACGGGTCGTCTTGGTTTGGTTTTTAATTAGGCAATGTGCATGCTCCATAATTGCCTAAGTATTTGATCTAGAAGATCAAGGCTCAAGATTTACAAAATGGAGCCCTATTTTAAATTTCAAATATGTTCAAACTTTAAATTTATTTCTTTTATTTCTTTGGGCGTTCCTTATGGATCATAGGGTGTTGCTAGTCCTATTTAAACTCATTTCTACTCCAATACTCATCAGCCTTCATTTTAGTAAAGATTGAGTTTTCCTCTCTTCTCCTTAGTTGGCTCTGTAGCTTGGGCGTGTCATATCCTTTGTTACCCCTTCTGGTGTGTAATATGCAGGAGACTTAGGTGTATCAAAGGCCTTTCCGCAGCCTTTGTGTGTTCCTCTCGATCCATCTTATCTATCCACATTTTCACAAGCCATATTCCATTTCTACCTTCAGCCACCATCCATTTTGTCCATTCAAGTTCTCAAGGAATGTTCTTTTATCAAGGGCATCCTATCATGTGGTATCAGAGCCTTTTGAGGCTTACATCAACCATAACATAGAGTTTTCTCACTAAATTCTAAGTTTTTGTTTTTAACTCTTCATATTCTGCTGGGGTTGAGAACTGATCTGATTGTTTCCTTATTGTTAGTGGTTATATCATGTGTAATATGTGCGTTATGCTTGAAATTTTTGAAGAAAATTCATGTTTGAATCATAAACATAACCCCTAAACCTTGTTCCCCACGTCATATTAGGTAGGAAATTGACTAATCATATTCTCTGATCTTTTGACTCTTAAAACTTATTAGATTTTTTCGAAAACTATGGGTTATCTATTTTGAGTGCTGATTAACAAGTTTACAAGTAGAAATTTTGATTTGAGAAGTGATTTCGACGTGATTCTTGTTAAAACTTGCTGAGTGTTCTATTCTGACTCTTAAAATTCTATAAGTTTTAATCTGTTCAGTTTAATATAATATTCCGTTTGATGCTTGATTATAGTCTGAATTGTGTTGGTTAAGTGCTAAATTTATCTAGAAAGATATCAAAGACTCTTTATCTTATTTTCAAAATTTTTTAGAACCAACTGATTTTTATTAAAGTTTGTTGCAAGGAACCATGGCTGGATCAGATAGTAATGATGTTGAAGGTTCTAATTTTCAAATCAACAAGCTTTGGGTAGAATCTATAAATGCTACAATGGCCAAGTTAATGGATGAGAAGTTAGAGGCTTTTGAGAATAGAATGAAATCTTCTTCAAGCCATGAATCTCATAGAGACAGATCAAAGAGGCATCAAAGGAATTACAATCATCAACCAAATCTAGATATACTAAACCAGCTGCCTAGAAAAACAAATATGATGAAGATTACTATGAGGATAGAAGCCAAGCTTCAGAAGGAGTAACATACCCAACATGAGGCATATAGAAAGACAACCTAGGCCAAATCAGCTTGATGAAGTTAATATCAAAATTCCTTCTTTCTATGGAAAGAGTGATCCTGATGGATATTTGGATTGGTAAACAAAGATGGTCTTTAATTGCAATAACTTTATAGAAGATCATAAGGTAAAGGTTGCTGCCACATAATTCCATGACTATGCTCTTAGTTGGTGGAGTCAAGTGGTCATTACTAGAAGAAGGAATGAAGAATTTCCTGGTGAACTTTGAATGAGATGAGCGACATTATGAGAACAAGATTTGTTCCCGATCATTACCATAGGAACTACATCAAAAACTAAGGAGGATACTTCAAGGCAATCTAAGAGTAGAAGAATATTTCCAAGAGCTTGAGATCTTGCTGATCAAACAAAATGTCCAAGAAGATAGAGAAGCGACCATGTCAAAGTTTATGGGAGGATTAAACAAAGATGTTCAGGACGGCCTTGAATTACAACACTATGTAGAGCTGGAAGAAATGTTGCATAAGGCTATTCCGATTAAACAACAATTAAAAAGGCAAGGCAATTCAAGAACAAGCTATTGTGTTAACCAAGAAAAGTCGAACTACTCTAGAGAGTAAGAATAACCTCTGCGAATCAATCAACCTCTTACCAATGCAAAAGAAGAGCCTAAATTCCAATCTACCTTTGGTAGAGATACATGAAAAGCTATTGTTGATCCCACCAGGTCCAGAGGTGTTAGATGTCTCAAGTGCCAAGGGAGAGGGCAATATGCTAATGAGTACACAAACAAAAGGGTCATGGTATTATTGGACAATGGTGAATATGTATGAGAAGATGAACAACCAGAATTGCAATCTAAAGATTTTGAAGAATTAGAAGAATTACCAGCAAAAGGAGAGTTACTTGTGACAAGAAGAACTCCAAGTGTACAACCTAGCAAAGAAGAGCAAGAACAAAAGCAAAATCTATTCCACACTAGGTGTCATGTACAAGATAAAGTCTGCAACCTTATAATTGATGGTGGTAGCTATACAAATGTGGCAAGCTCTACAATGGTACAAAAAATTCGTTTAATGATCAGCAAGCACCTTAACCCTTACATACTATATATTGGTTGAATGATAGTGGAGAATTAAAGGTTTGTTTACAAGTCAAGGTTCCTATCGAATAGGAAAGTATAAAGATGAAGTTACTTGTGATGTTTTACAAATGAAAGCTGGTCACATTCTACTTGGAAGACCTTGGCAATCTGATAGGAAAGTGATTCATAATGGCTGCACTAATCGCTACACTCTTGAACATCAAGGTAAGAAAATCACTATAATTCCTATGTCACCCCAAGAAGTCTATCTAGACCAGATTCATCTCAAACAAAAGGAGGAAAGGTTTCTAAAGCAAGCAACTTCTACATGAAATCAGGTGATATCAAAAAAGCTTTTTTTTTGCTAAACAACATGTTCTTATGTTTGTTTACAAGGATTCTTTATCTATTCTAACTGATTTAACACCGGAGCTTCCGAGTGAGAGTCTAAAATTTTACAGCAATATCAAGATGTTTTTCCATAGGAAAATCTGATTAGTCTGCCACCAATTAGAGGGATTGAGCACCAAATATATTTTATACCATGAGCTTCTTTGCCAAATAAACCAGCCTACAGAGCAAATCCAGTTGAAACCATGGAGTTTCATAGAAAAGCAGATGAGCTTATGAGTAAAAGACATATTATAGAAAGCATGAGTCCATGTGTTGTACCTTATTTACT
This sequence comes from Iberis pinnata, assembly GCA_900406425.1. Lineage (NCBI taxonomy): Eukaryota > Viridiplantae > Streptophyta > Magnoliopsida > Brassicales > Brassicaceae > Iberis > Iberis pinnata. Next base: position 9,539 of record OVBE01005720.1, read on the forward strand.
TGCACCTAAGAAAGATGGTAGTCGGAGGATGTGTGTAGACTGTCAGGCCATTAATAACATCACTTTAAAAAAATATAGGAATCCTATTCCTAGGCTAGATGATATGCTAGATGAGATGCATGGGTCTAAATTGTTTTCTAAGATAGATCTTAAGAGTGGATATCATCAAATTAGAATGAAAGAGGGTGATGAGTGGAAAACAACATTTAAAACTAAACATGGACTATATGAGTGGTTAGTCATACCCTTTTGATTAACTAATGCACCTAGTACATTCATGAGGTTAATGAATCATGAACTTAGAGAATTCATTGGTGTTTTTTTAGTGGTGTACTTTGATGATATCAAAGTCTATAGCAAGAGTCTAGATGACCATATTCTGCATAATAAACAATTATGGATGTGCTTAGGAAAGAAAAGCTATTTGCTAACTTTAAAAAGTGTAATTTTTGCACTGATAATGTGGTCTTCTTAGGATTTGTTGTAAATGCAAAAGGTGTGAAAGTAGATGAAGAGAAGGTTAAAACCGTTCTTGAATGGACAAGTCCTAAATTAGTGAGTGAAGTTAAAAGTTTTCAGGGATTGGCTGGATTTTACAAAAGATTTTTGAGAGACTTTAGCACCATTGCTTCCCCATTGACAGAAGTGATAAAGAAAGATGTGGGATTTAAATAGGAGACAACCCAAGAAGAAGATTTTCAAAATCTTAAGGATAAGCTAACCAATGTACCTTTACTTTTTTGCCTAACTTTGCTAAAACTTTTGAGATTGAATGTGATGCTTGGAGTAGGTATTGGAGCTGTACTAATGCAGGAAAGAAAGCCCATTGCATTTTTTAGTGAGAAACTAGGAAGGGCTACTTTAAACTACCCGACTTATGATAAGAACTTGTAGCCTTAGTAAGAGCTTTACAAATGTGGCAACACTATATATGACCAAAAGAGTTTGTCATTCACACCAACTATGAGTCCTTAACGCACCTAAAAGAACAGCACAAACTGAACAAAAGGCATGCTAGGTGGGTCGAGTTTATTGAGACATTTCCCTATGTTATTCAATACAAGAAAGATATGGACAATATAATGGTTGATGCACTATCAAGGAGGTACACTCTTCTCTCAAATTTTTATGCAAAACTGTTAGACTTTGAAATGCTTAAAGAACTATATCTAACAGATTTGGATTTTTAGGAAATATATAAGGAGTGTGATAAGCATGCCTCAGGCCATTATTTTTAAAAAAGATGGGTATCTTTTCTTTGGTAACAAATTATGTATCCTTAATTTTTCTATTCGTGAGTTGTTAACCAGGAAAGGTCATGGAGGAAGACTTATGGGACATTTTGGCATAGACAAGACCCTTAAGGTGATGCAAGACCATTTTTACTGGCCAACAATGAGAAAATATATTGAGAGGATATGTGCTATATGTATAACTTATAAACATGCTAAGTCTAAGGTTTAACCTCACGGTTTGAACATAAAGGCTAGAACAAAATAGTATGTGAAGCAAACTAACAAGAGCATAAAGGAAAAAAGTTTGAAGAAGGTGACTAAGCATGGATTCATCTTAGAAAGGAGAGGTTCCCCGAAGAAAGGAAGTCTAAGCTACAACCAAGAGTTGTTGGTCCTTTTTGAATCATTAAAAAGATCAATGAAAATGCCTACCAGATTGATCAACAAGGTAAGTATAATGTAAGTAATAGCTTCAATGTTGCTGATCTATTCCCTCATGTTGCAGATGACTTGGATTTGAGGAAAAATCCTTTCTAAGAGGGAGAGGATTCACTCATGTCCAAGATGAGCTAGAAGATGGATCAACAGCTGAGGAAGAGCTTGAATCTGAACAAGTAGCTGGGGAAAATAAGAATCAAGAAGATGCATTGGTTGTTCCCATTGGACCAATGACAAGATAAAAAACCAAGAAGCTTTCTGGAATGTTACAACACACTCTTTGGAAGATTGAAGATGAAATGAAAGACTTGAGCTCAACAATTCCTACAACAACAATTCAAATCATTGAAGCTCAAGATGATCAATATTTTAGGTGAGTGTGCATTCTTTTACTCTTTTTCTCAAACAATATTTTTCTTTGTCCCAATGGGTTTTCTTGGTTTGGTTTTTAATGAGGCAAGGTACATGCTCCGTAATTTTCTAAGTATTTGATATAGAATACCAAGGCTCTAGACTTACAAAATGAAGCCTTATATTTAATTTCAAATATGTTTAAACTTTACATTTATTTCTTTTATGTCTTTGGGCGTGCCTTATGGGTCCTAGGGTTTGTCTAGCCCTATTTAAACTCATTTCTACTCCAAAACTTAGCAGCCTTCATTTTAGTAAAAATTGAATTTTCCTCTCCTCTCCTTTGTTGGCTCTGTAGCTTGGGTGTGTCATATCCCTTGTTACCTCTTCCGGTGTGTAATATTGAGGAGACTTAGGTGTATCAAATACCTTTCCGAAGCGTTTGTGTGTTTCTCTCGATCCATCTTATCTATCCAGCGTTTTCACAAGCCATATTCCAATTCTACCTTCGACCACCATCCATGTTTTCCATTCAAGTCCTCAATAAGTGTTATTTTATCAAGGAACATCCTATCAAAGTGGCATATAACCACTGAACTAAGTTAGAAAAAATTATCTTACTAAAATTTAAATATTTTCTCTATACTCCAAACGTAAGAATTGATGACATGTTACCGTCCCTATTTAAATAGTTGTCTTTTTCTTCAAACTCCAAATACATGTGTTATTCTTCTTTTAATATTCACATTACAAGTAACATTCATTCTTTGATTATTTTTTTATTCTCAAATTGAAAATACTTTTTATAACATATAAGTAACACATCTATACTAATATTTTAAAATTTTATCTACACTAAAACTATGAGAAGGTGACATGAGATTTTCTTTTCTTTAATCAATTGTCATATTTCTCTTTTCCCAAATACCTTATTACATGTCATATTAATATATATATTTTTAATTACACGGGAGTTCTTAGGATGGTGACATGTGACATTTTTCTTATAATATTTGTCTTGTTATTAAACTACATATACATTACTCACATATATCATATCTTGCAATATTGTAAAATTGTCACTGCCCTCATAATATAAGAAGGTGTCTTTCTATTAATATTGTTTTTTTCTCAAATCAGAAATATAATTGTGACATAACATATTTATAATATTATTCTAATGTTTTCTCATATTCAAGTTATAAAAAGATGATATGAAAAAAATCGTCAGAATAGAGGACCTAACAAGAACTCAGCTTAGTTTTCTCTCTCTAAAAGCTTCACTCTGATGTGATCTTCCTCCGGCTAATATGGTCTCTTCTTTGATCGATCTTTTCTTTATCTTCTTTCTATTTCCTGTAAATTTCTTTAGTCTCTTTTTCGATATGGAAAAAGATATTTGGTTAACCCTACAAAATCTTAACTTGGGTCTTGAACAAACCCCTCTTCCGCTCAATCCACACACTCAAAAACGCCCGAGAAGCCGATCTTCCTCTGAGTCTCGTGGTGCGTGGACTTCATTTCCTTCATCAAAACCCACATGCAATGAAGGATACGCTTCCTCGTGCATGGAAGCTTGAAGGAAGAGTCACCAGTCGAATTAATGATGATCAATCTGTTCAATTCTTCTTCAAGCATGAACACCATTTTCTCCCTATTTTGGAGAATGGTCCTTGGTCATTCAAAGCATGGATGGTTGCTATTGATAGATGGACTAGACGTCACTACCCAGCATATCTCGTTTTGGGTTCAGATGCATCAAATTCTAGATGATCTTCGTGATGATGCAATGGTTCGTGAAATTGGACAAACCCTGGGTTATGTGGAAGAGGTTCGGATCATGAGCCAATTCGAGGAAAACAAAGTGAATCTTGGGCTCGAATTCGTATGAATACTTCAACTCGGCTCATCTTTGCTAGGCAATTAAACTTAACCCCCCGCCCCCATGAATATCATATCCTAATTCGTTTTACTTATGACAAGCTTCGCAAATTATGTATCAGATGTGGTTCCTTAATACATGCTGATATTGACTGCCAAGCTTAAGTTGTCCCCTATCCGGTGGGTAATTCTTCACCACCTCATAGCCCAACTTATCTTCGTCTTCCTAATCCTTCACAAGGTTCAAATGGTGGCTCGAATGGTGGCTCAAATGAAGGTCTTTAGCCAGTCACTGAAGCTGCATACCCTGACAAGAGTCTTTTTCCAGAAGTTACATCTCCGGAAAATACCAATTTACTTATCAGTGAAGTTGTGCTAAAAGAGACTGGCATTTCTCCTGCTATGTTTGGTCGTAAGAGGAAGGCTTCCAGTGATGCCTTTGATGAAGCTAGGCCTTCTACTCATTTCAAGAAAGATGATTGTACTGCTTCAAAGGGGAGGGTGGATATCCCGAAATCACCCACCCTTCCATGAAAATTTTACACTGGAATTGTCAAGGGTTGAGGAATCCCCTGATAAGTTGTCATCTCCAGAGTATGCGGTATCAATATCATCCACATGCTCTCTTCTTCACTGAAACTAAGAATGACAATGATTTTGTTGTAAATATCGGCTCTATGTTAGGCTTCTCCAATAATTTTTTGGTCCCTCCTCTAGGCAAAAAATGGGGTTTAGCTGTATTTTGGGGAAATGATGTAAATTTCAAGGTTCTGAATGAACCATCTATGTATAGTATTGACGGTTATATCGAAGCATAAGGTGTTTCTTTTACTTGTACTATGTATATGGTCCACCAAAAGTTCACACTAAATTTTTTTTTTGGAAGTCAGTTTTGGATCAGGTTGCAGATCAAGACTGGAGATCTAAGCCTCGCATAATCTTTTGTGATTGGAATGATATTACATCAAATGCAGAAAAACAAGGAGGTCCAAGAAGACAAGAGTATACTTTTCTGCTTTTAGCCAGTTTTTAAACGAGCTTGGTTTGCAAGATATCCATACTACTAGTGGTTTTTATACTTGGTCAGGACATAGGTCTAATTACTAGATTAAAACTAGACTTGATAGATTTTTAGCTACTGGTTCTTGGTTAGAGATACTTTCAAGATCCCTTGGCTATCTTGGAATCTTTTAATCCATAGTAAAGCCACTGGAGGAATTGGTTTCAGGGACTTAGCATATTTTAATTTGGCTTTAGTGGCTAAGAAAACATGGCATCTTCTTAGTTCACCTGATACTCTTTTAGCAAGAGTTTATAAGGCTAAGTATTACCCCAAGTGTTCAATTATGGAAGCTAATAGAGGGAGTAACGTCAGTTATGCTTGGCGAAGTATAAACAAAGGTATTTCACTAATTCAAAAAGGATTGTACTGGTCAATTGGTAATGGCAGATCTGTGCGAATTCGGAAGGATAAATGGATCACAAAGCCAGAACCTAGTATTCCAATTAAAAGATGGTTAGGCTTTTCCTCTGACATGATGGTTTCAGAGCTTATGAGTGACACGGGTTCAAAATGGTGTCCATGGAAACTGAGAAACCATCTTGATAGCCTTGCTATTGATTTGGTATCACGTATAAGATCCAGGTTTTATAATCTGCCTGATACACCTCTCTGGTATTACACCAAAACAAGTAAATACGAGGTCAGATCTGGATACAATCTTCTTCACCCAGCCAATCCTCACATTAGGCAGAATCCAATACTTGTTAACTTGTTGAAGAAATTATGGTCTTTCAATATCCCTGCTAAGATCAAATATTTTTGGTATCGAGTTGGTTATAACTCCCTACCAGATTTATCATCATTACAAAGACGAGGCATACATATTCAGCCACATTTTCTAATGTATGGTGATGCTATTGAAGATGTCAATCATCTTATGTTCTCTTGTCATGTATCAAGAGAGATTTGGAGTCTAAGTCCAACAGAGTGTTTTCATGACCATTTGGTAGCAGATTCTTTATTTATCAATCTTCAACAAGTGTTTAGAAAATTGGGTTCAAGCTACCTGTCCCTTTTCCTTGGTTGGCGTATTTGAAAGCAAAGAAATAAGTTGGTGTTTCAGAAGTTAAGAAGAAATATACCGGATACCATCAACAAAGCTATACTGGATTGCAACTGTTGGAGGGAAAGTCATCTTGATCAAATTGATAGTCAAGAAGTGCCAACAGGGAGGAATAAGCATAATGCATATTGCTCTTTATATACTGACACTCAGTACTATGTTTCTGATCCAAATGAAATTCTTATTTTCACTGATGGATCCTGGACATCAGCCAATGAACGTGCAGGGACATGATGGGTTCTATACTAACAAGACATGAAGATTGCTTAAGGTTTTTCTTCCATTGATCATGTTCAGTCACCACTTGAAGCATAATGCTTTTCTATTCTGGTAGCCTAAAGATTCCTACACTGTTTCAACTACAAAATGGTGCGTTCAATGTCTGACTCAAAGGTACTTATTCAATTATTAGGGAATCAGCATCACTCAGAGTTGAAGGGGGTCGCATCATATATCAAGGATATCACCTGTTAGATTTTGAGTGTTTAGGTCATAGAATATGAGAGAAAAAAAAATGAAAGTAAGAGATAGTTTATAGTAACCAGAAGATCAACATAGAACAAGAATGGAGTGTTGAGTATCTTAGTGACCAGAATTGAGTTAGGGAGAATAAGAACCAAAATTTCCTTAGTAACCAAGTGTGAAGAGTGTGGGAGAATATAAGAACCAGAGAATGAGTATAGAGAAATAACTTTAGATTATGAAGAGAGAGTATTACTCTCTTTAAGTTACAAAAGAAGTAGATGCTTATATAGATAAAACAAATTAAACCTAAGTCAAATGGATTCAAATTGGTCTTGGTCGACATTAAATGGCTGTAGAGTAGGCTGTGCAAGATTAGTGGCTAGGATAAGCACTGCACAAGTCAGAAGTTCAGGTTGAAAGTGACAGCTCTTGACAGAACTTGCACCAGACTTGTTGTGAATCCATATGTGGTCATGTGACCATTCCTTGGCCAAATTAAGCTCCAACGGTCATATTTCGAAGCTTAATGCTTCTAGAAGATATTCCACACTTAATGGATCACACATGAACATTTTGGCCCATGAAAATTGATTTAAAATCGATCCAGCCATTATCTGTCCATTAAGGTCTTCCTCAAGTCCAAAAGTAAGCAATGTGAGTTTCAAGTCCTCATTAGCATTCTTCCTTGTCNATCATTAGCATTCGTCCTTGTCTTCTAGTATTCTTAGACTTTATAATCTATTATTTAATCCTTATTTGTGTGCTTTGGCCTTATACATCTTTGTCTTGGACAACCTTGATCTTTTTAGAGATTTAGCTTCATTTACCCTTAGACATTGGACTGAGATGATCTTGGCTTATTAATAAATTGTGATCGTCATCTCAATACTCCCCCTCAAGCTTAACAAAATGCGAATTGGTTAAACTTGGAACCATGAAGATCTACCTCATTAAAAACCTTGATATGTAAAACCTCTTGGGATAAAACCATATCAAGGGAAAAAGAGTATAGATCCTATGGTTAGAGGATTCTTCAAAATGGCCAAATTCCNACATTTTTGAGTCTTCTTAAAATATCTTCAAGTGAAACATATGTTCTTCTTGTAACTCATACTTTGTTGGATCTTTTACCCCAATCTTTCATTTTGGCAGATTCTGCCAGTTTTATCATCTGTTTTGAACTGACCATAACTTCTTGATTATAAAGTCTTTGAAGCGAGTCCATCTTCTATAGACTCTTTGGGGAGTCTAGTTTCCGGAACAATAAAGTTCAGAAGTTATTTCCTCTTGGTTTGGATGTAATCTTCAATACATTGGACCTATGTCCGAGATAGTTTCATTGTGCCTTCCTTAATTTGAAATCTTTATATCTTCTTCATCCGATCTTTGATTTGGGTGAATCAACTTGGAGATTGTTCCTTCTTGAGTATAGGGTCTAGAAAATATTTTCTTGTTTCAATCACCCTCCTCTTCCAATCAGAAAGTTCCTTGGAGTGCACATATATCCATTCTGTCCATTTCTCGAACAAGACCATAACATGCCATGCATTGCTTGATCTTTATAGATGATAGCCCCTTGGACTACCAATCTTATAGTATTTATTCTAAGGATTTTAGCCTTGTCTTCCACCTTATTTGAGTTTTATTTATGTTATTGACTTGAACTCTTCTTTTGTGCAATTGGATGATTCATCCTCATGAGGCTCTAACCACATTGTTCTTCTTGAACTTTTGGTTGATTCAACTCTATGAAGTTCTATCCTTCTTGCAAATAATTGGACCTTCTTTGAGGCCTCTTCATGATGCTCCACACATCACTTATTTAGGTTCTTCATGAACTATTTTCTTCTTCTTTGGCTTTGAACATGATAGGCCGAGAATATTAAGAAGCCTATCTCTTGTTTGCACTTGAGACTTCATGAGCCTTTGTCTTTAGCTTTTCTTGTTGAATATGATCTGAATCCTTATAAGATTTATTCTCCTTCTTCTTGGTTCTTTGAACCATTCTTCTTTGGCTTCATGAGCCCAACACCTTATAGGCAGCCTTCATCTTGACACTAAACTATCTTTATGAGGCTGTCCAAACCGAGGCTTCTTAAGCCACAAACATCTGGGACCACTTGGTTGTCTTCTTTTGGTTCCTTGAACCACAAATAACGTGAGCCTAACTCATTCGGCTTTGTCATCTCATAACACATTTTGATTCCATGAGACTTTTTTTCTTGTTCATTGACTGAGGCTCCTTTGAAGCCTTCTAAAGATAATGCGGTTCCTTGGAATGTTGAATTCTTGAACCGCACATACACACCTTAATCATGTCTTGATTAATTTGAAGCCTTCTAAAGATAATGCGGTTCCTTGGCATGTTGAATTCTTGAACCGCACATACACACCTTAATCATGTCTTGATTAATTTCCCCCCTTCATGGTTAAGGTGGGGATTGGTCTACAAATTAAGCAAACCAACAACACTTATGTCAATAAATAATCACCATATAAACCAAATAAAACGAATTGCAAAAGAGGAAGCAACTTAGAGAACCTAATTTAATAGAACTAAGTGCTTGAGAATAGAACTTTTGCAATCATCTTATGAAGTCATTAATCAATTTTAGCTCAATCTTGCAAAGGAGAACATAGGTACTTTGATAATTTAACATCCATGCAAATCAAATAAGGGAATAACCAGAATATTAACCTAGCCTTAACCCCTAACCAAAAATGCATACAAAATTCATA
>OVBE01005721.1:0-21172 GCA_900406425.1 Iberis pinnata
CAGCAAATAAAGAAAATGTGGGGTTACCTAAGCAATTAATTGAAAAATATAGGTCAACTAGGTACTTTTGCCTAAATATTATTAAAATTTTACTTTCTTTTTGATCGATTTTCAAATCATTAGTAGTATTACACAATGTTTAGTTGTGAGTTAACTATTGTTGCTAATTGATTATGTTTTTGAGTTTTTTTTTTCCGCAACATGGATAATACCAAATGATCTTACATAGGAAAAAACAAAACAAACTAAAAAGAAAACTGCACTAAAAAGGAGACTTGTGTTAAACAATAGTTCCACTGAAAGTAGTCAAAAACGGCGCCGTGTCAACCGGACAGCAAAAACGACGACGTTGTATCCATCTTCATCGTCTGTTTAAAGCCAAAGCGGTGGCGGCTCGTTAAGGTCAATGGCTAAGCCACGTCTGACCGTAGCGGAGGAAGAAGAAGAAGAAGAAATCATCGGAAACCCAACCACTTGAGCACCGGGAGATGACATGGTAGCAACAGGTGAGGGTGAGGCTGCCGTAGAGGAAAATTCGGAGGTTTTGTCTTTGAGAACTCCGGTTCGGAGAAAGAGGCGGTGGTGTTGGTGGTCGGAGATAGGAGGAAGAGACGGAGGAGGGGCGGAGAACCAGAGTTGTTGGTGTTGGTGATGATGAATATCTGCTGCGGCGGGGGATGGAGCGGAAGGGAGGTGGTTGAGGTCGAGGGAGAGAGGAGAAGGGAAGTTAGTCTTAGCTTTGATACCACGGAGGAAACGGGCGGCGCCGTCGTAAGCGAGAGCGGCTTCTTCAGGAGTGTCGAAAGTGCCTAACCAAACCCTAGTTTTCTTCCAAGGATCTCTAATCTCAGCAGCGTAACGACCCCAAGGTCTCTTCCTTACTCCTCTGTAATGTACCTCTCTTGCACAAGTGGTCGACGCCATTGTTGTTAGAATCTCACGGAGAAGCCAATGAGAGAATCTAGAGAGAGAGATTTTGTTTTGTTGACTTGTTTGACCAAAAAGAGAGATGAGTTTAAAGAGAAACGAGATGTTTGTGGGCCCACCTGAGACCACCCGTAATCCTCGGCTTCTTTGAGGATTATTACCATTTATCTAAACAAATGTGATGACGTTTTGAAGAACCATAAAAATTGCATTAATAAACCATTTCAGAATCAGAATTGCTAACATTACTAGTGATGCTATTGCTAGGGCCACTGTCATACTAGATTGCATGTCATCATTAGGTAGCATCAGTCTTATTTTAAGATTGGGATTCAAGCTGTAATTCATAGTTTTACTACGATGGATTGATTGGTGACTTAACTATGCCACATCCTACCCAAAATAAGTACTATCTTTCTCCCATTTTTTTTTTCCATTAGTTTCTTTATTACTTTATGTTTCAGGTAAAATTCCTATAAAAAAAAAAAATTAACAATAGTAGTTTTGTCCATCAATTTTTTGCGCATAGTTTTCTACATATCAATTAATAGAGACTAGTCTTGAACAAGCCAAACTAGATATTGATTTTGATTGCTAAAATTTTGTGCATTAATTTATGTAAATTATTTGATATTTCCTGTATTCCATTATATTCCCTCTTATCTTGAAAAAATATCACTTTAGATTTTTTTACATATATTTAAAATTTTTAGATTTTTATAAAAATTGCATTAAGTATTTTAAATCAAGCAATAGAAAAAAGTACGGCATTTTTTCTATTAACCAGAAAAATCAAACTCATTTAAATTCTACATAGAAAATCTAACATGACATTCTTTTTGTAACAAAAATTAAGCTAAAACGATACTCCTTCAAAATCGGAGAAAGTATAATATAAGATGTTTAGAGATATTTTGTTTTAGAAATATATTTGTTTAAAAATATAAAATGTTTTCTTATTACTATACAAATTTAAATTTGGTAAATATTCTCTAACCAATAATAAAATATTAGTTTTATAATAATTGGTTGAAGTGTTTTATTGTAGAAATATTTAAAATAAAAAGTAAATTTTTTTAATCTACATGCTAACTAAAATATTTTATATAATGGAACATATAGTATATATATATATATACTGCAAAGCTTATTATACCTAAAAATTTAGTCTCAAATTAGAAAAATATATTTTATACCGCAAATCTCAATATCGATCCTACAACTATTTATTGTAATTTATATTTGTAGACTATTTGATTGGATCAGTAAAAAAAAATTAAAATATATAGACTATGATTGTTTAGTTATAGCTTTTGGTTTTTCTTAAAAATCTTGATTGGATAATAAAGTAAATTTTAAGAAACAAAAACCAAAAACCATTTAAGAATTTGTAAATAACCAAGCCTTAAATAGAAACAAATAATACTTAAGTAGTAAAAATACAAGAAATTAAGATACTACATTACTACTTTTAATATTGTTAAGTTTTGCAAGTTAATGTCTTGTTAAAGCGATAACCATTTAGTTGAATTATCAATAGTTAGAATCTTCATGCTTTTCTCCACTAAATGACAATAAAAAAACTTATCATTTCATTAAAAGAAAAACAAAAAGGTTATCAAAGAAGAAGAAAAAAAATGTTTGACTGCGTACGGAAGATGACGTAATCCCTACAGCATTAGCCCTCTCTAATTTCGGCTACCTTTTATAATCTTTATGATGCAAATACTATTTTATTGGCACCCATATTTATGATGCACGAGGACGAGGCTACAAGGAGATCATTAAATACAGGAAACTTGACACAACTACTCTCTATCTTTAGCTCTGACTGATTTTGTTTTTCTTTTTGTCTTAAAATAATTAACCATTTGACCATAGAGATCAAAACATATACTTGTAGGTTTTTTCTTTTCATTCTTAAAGAGATATATTAAGTAGGGCTAGGATTTTTTTGTCATCAAATATGTTATACATTCAATAACAAAATATAACCCATTACAAGTAAGATTAAATTTTAATATAAAAAAAAATCCATAAAAATTATAATCTACTAAACATAATACCTTTTCTAAAATCTCTCATAATCAATAAAATACTAAAATACACAATTCTAAGCAATTCTAGTTAGGACAATTCCCAGATAAGTTATAATTGTAATCATAATATTAATATATCAATGACATTCAAATATTTTAAGGACAACTATGACATGTTCCAAAACTAATTTGAACTTCCAAAAATTTGACAAAAATCAAATTCAAGGCCCAACAAGGAGTGTGCCCTAGGTCTTCCAAGAATCTATCCGCCGACGATCTCACGCAACCAAAACAAGCTGAATCTGGAAAATTGGACCTTTCCTTGATCATTCCTTTCAACAACGGTGAAATAAGAACCACATGACCATAAAGAACACACCTAGTGAAGAGTTGGTCACCAAAACACCACCCACGATCGACTGTAACTAACCGACCAGAGCAACCATTGTTGTAATCAGAGGCTGAGATCTCCAAAATTGACTTGCCCGTCGTGACTCCAGAATAACAAACAACACAATGGTTGAAGAAAGCACCGTCTGAACCTACAAGAAAATAAACAGATTAAAGCGCAAAGTTGGTCCAAAAGCAGCGATTCAGTGGCGGAGAAAGGACATGCAAGCCGAGATAGAGTCAATCACCGATGACCCAGAGATAGAAGGCAACATTGGAAAGATTGATTAAACAGAAAGGATAGAACTGAAAGAAAAGAAGAACAGAAAACAGAAAAGGAAAGGGGCCGTTTAATGCTGGCAGTGAAGTCGGACACCAGCATTAGAGGATGCACAGCGAAATGAACTTAAAACGATGAGTGATATCAGAGACTCAAAAGTTGAGAGAGAGCTTTTCACTCAAGACGAAGAAAAGTAGGGCTAGGTTTAATTGTGAAAAAAAAGAGGCAGGTCGCCCTAGTTCTCCCTGATATGCAGTTCGAGGCACTTCGTTTCAAGATTTCCTCGCTGGCGGTAGCGTCGGTTTCAGCCGGTTGTCCCCTCTCCTCCCTTTTTATTTGTTTTGCGATGTAATTTATGGTGTTTTCACTTCCCTTCTGGCGATTTTATTTCCTTTCTAAAACCTAACCGTGGAGCTATTGGTTTAGCGTCTGTCTCGTTGGCTTCTTGTCCGCGTCCCACCATCATGTCTCTCATCTCGTGGCTGAGATTCTTTTCAGCTTAGTTCGATGAGTCTTTTCCAATGTAATATGGGTTTTGGCTTAGTATGGTTGTGGATCTCCTATGGCGGCACGACTTCGAGTTGCGATTTCTCCGGTCTGATGGTGAGGGGATGGTAGAAGCTGGCAGGGGTTTCTCATATCCAACTCCATGATGGCGATAAGGTTGAGTTTCAACTCTGTTGTGCTTTGGTTGGTTATAGGTCTCTCGGGTCTCTCGTTAAATATATTTTTTAAGGAGATGGAGGCTTTTTCCCTCTACGGTTTCATCTGGGAGATGGGATGTTTCTCTCCTTTCCGCTGGTCCTTCGTCGACAATAGATCCTTCGTAGTCTACAGTCCTCTCGTTGTGGTGTCTCTTGCTGCCAAGTTATGATCAGGTTAAAGTTCTTTACTAGTTTCCTTTCAGTCATTTTGTTGTCCTCGTGAGAGTTCGTTGTTCACGGGGAAGTCAGCTCTCGCTCTTTGTCTCTACATTAGGACCAAGATGAGGCCCGCTCTTTAGTGCAGGTTAATTTTTAAGGCTTTCATTGTCGTTATCGAATTAGTTGCTTTTGGAAGATCGATGGACATCAAGTCACATTGGATTTATTATTTGGGTCTTGCATCCGTCTGGTGATATTTGTAAATTAAGTTCTTTCTGCTATAGGAGGAGATGTCTAGAGGGTTCGAGTCAACGGTCCCTCTCTTTGCTTTTTCGGTTTGTCTTGGTTGGCTTGTGATCTGTTGCGTTTGACTCTGAATTTTTGTGGGTTTTTTGTTGGTGTAGGGTGATCGTTCTGGGATTTGAGATTTTAACATTTATATTATGGCTGCCTTGTTTAGTCTTTTGTCTCCGTAGAAATCATGTTTTATGTTGGCTTATGAATGTATTTTTTTAGATTATACAATAATAAGTATCTCTTTGTAATGGTTTCAGATTTTATCCCATCACATTGAAAAAGAGTAGGGCTAGGGTTTTTTTGTTTGGAAGAATTGCACCAATAATAAAAATAGATGGGTATTTTATTTAGTATACTATCCATTATAAATAATATTGGATTTTAAGAAATAATATACACCTTTTATTTCTATTTTGGTTGTGCGCTTTCTTTCTCTTTTTTATTTTAAAATTTTCATCTCCTCACTCTTTTTCAAATAAATACATATAAATTCAAATAATAAATCACAAAAATTACCAAAAAACACATACCTTTTCTACATCTAACATGATTAAAATTATTTAAAACGGAGATGTTTTATAAAATAGTGAATATTGAATAATGAAATATAAATCTAAACTCCAAAATATGTATAAACACTAGACTCTAAAATATAAACTTTAGATTCGAAGGTATAAACCTTAAACCTCAAAATATAAACTCTAAAACTAAAAATATAAATCCTATACATAGAACTAAAAAAATAAGACTACAAAAAATAGTCAAACTACCAATAACGTAGGTGGACCCATATGTAAACTGAACATATGGTAACTTAGGTGGAATTTAAATTACCGAGGTCCCGAGCACCTAATTCCAACTTGCAAAGAAAAGATCCGAACTCCCGAGCACCTAACGTTTTGGTGAAGATGTCAGCAAGTTGTCGCGTAGTAAAGACATCTTGTGTTGCAATCACACCCGCCGTGATCTCGTCGCGAAAAAATGACAATCCGATTCCACATGTTTCGTGCGTTCATGGAACACAGGATTGGCAGCAATATGCAAGGCAGATTGGCTATCACAGAAAAGACTCATAGGTTGAGAATGAGAGATTCCAAAATCATGTAAACAACCTTTGATCCAGATGAGCTCCCTAGTTATATCACCCATTGCCCGGTATTCCGCTTTGGCGGAAGAGAATGAGACTCGGTCCTGTTTCTTCGTTCGCCATGAGATTGGGGACGTGCCGAACTTAATGAACCAGCCAGACAAAGATTATCTTGTGATCGGATACCCCGACCAATCGGAATCACTCCAGCCACGAACAAGGAGATCACTATCTGCCGCAAGCAAAATCCCTTGACCAGGTGTACCTTTAAGATACTGAACAACCCGGAGAGCTGCATCCCAATGGTCTTGGAGAGGAACTTGCATAAATTGAGAAAAAATATGAACATTGTATGCCAAGTCGGGACGAGTAACAGCCAAATAAATCAAGCGACCCACTAGGCGACGATAACATTAGGATCCGAGAGAGGCAGACTGGTCGAGACTGCAAGACGATGATTCTGATCTAAGGGGAAGGAGACTGGTTTAGTGCCTAATAGACCAGCTTCAGATACAATATCCAGAGTTTATTTGCGCTAGCTCAAGTAAATCCCGGTAGAATTGTGAGAAATCTCAATCCCGAGGAAATACTTGAGTGGACCGAGGTCCTTCATATGAAAGCAAGAGCTTAGATAATCTTTGAATTGTTGTAGTGCCTGTTCATTATTCCCAGTGAGAGACAAATCATCAACATACACCAAGAGGTATAATTGAATAGAACCCTTGACAAGAGTGAACAGAGAATAGTCGGACTTATATTGCACAAAACCGTAAGTCTTTAAAGTGGTCATAAGCTTAGCAAACCATCAATACGAGGCTTGTTTGAGCCCATATAACGATTTACAAAGCTTACATACCCGAGAGGAAGAATCCGCAGAAAAACCCGGAGGAAGATTCATGTAAACTTCTTCCGAAA
Organism: Iberis pinnata; assembly: GCA_900406425.1. Taxonomy (NCBI): domain Eukaryota; kingdom Viridiplantae; phylum Streptophyta; class Magnoliopsida; order Brassicales; family Brassicaceae; genus Iberis; species Iberis pinnata. The sequence continues at coordinate 6,799 of OVBE01005721.1, forward strand.
AATCACCATGAAGAAAGGCGTTGTGCACGTCCATCTGGTGTAAAGGCCATTTACGAGCTGCCGCTAATTGCATAAATATTCTAACCGTAATAGGACTGGGTATAATATCTGAAATCCGAACCCGAACCCGAAACCGATCCGAAAAATCCCGTTCGGATTTAGAAAAGTAACCGATTGGATAATGTTATTATGTGATTCGGATATCCGAACCCGATCGGATATATCCGAATGGATTTTGGATATATCCGAACGGATTTTGGATATCCGAAATAGCCGAACTCAATCACTCTATTACCAATAACCCTAAGTTATCTTTGGTTAAGTTAACGATTAATTTTTTTAGTACTACAAATTAAAAAAATCAATAAATAAAGGAGGTTTAAATTAATACTTAACTAGGGTTTGTTTATTATATTGTGTGGCTCGTTTCTTCCTTCCAGTCAATTTCATATTCTTATTCTTAATTGTTCTACATTTCTACTTCTATTCAATCAATATCGCTTATTAGATTCATAATAATCTTCTAGTGGTTAGTCTTATTTGGTTATTTTTCAAGTCAATTCCATCTTCTTTATTATATTGATGGAATTGCTTGTGAATTATGTGTGATTTTGATAATATAATTGTTGCTTGGTAATTGTATGATGGAGAGATCAACGTGTTACGTGTCTCGAAAACCTTTTTTTGTCGAGTAAAAAAGTCTCGTCGTCGAAGAGAAATCAAAATCATTACTGCAATAATTAACCTTAGAGGCTGCTTTTGGTTTTGTTTTAAAAAAATTTTCGTTCATCAAGTAAGAACAAAAATACATGGTATATAACAATAGTTTTTGCTTTTGATTTCATTCATATTTTTAACTTGACTCAACAATTCAATCTTTGGCTCTTTGCTTTTGATTTTGTTAGAAATGGATTTTAGATTAGTAGTATACTTTATTGTTTTGATGATAAGAATGTATTATAAAAGTACATAATGATTGAGTCGATTGGTGTACCTCTCTTTTTGCAATTCTTAGCTTGAGAGAAAAGATCTATTTAGAGATATTGATCTATTGATTTTATTCTATGCAGATGGGTTCATCATCTCCAATTCCAAAAAATATAAACAATAGATATGAAAAAGAAGAACATCAATAAGATGTTGGGATGGTTTGCAGAACATCAATAAACATCAATAAGATGTTGATACTTGGTAGTGTATTTGATCCTAGGAAGAAGATGCAACTTGCAAATATGTGCTTTGAGGAGATGTATGGGGAAGGTACTACTGAGGTTATATATATGGATAAGTCAGTTCGTGACATGCTAAAGGCTATGTTTAAAGAGTACAATGATAAATATAATAAGAACGTAAGCTCACAATCACAACCATCTGGATCTAATTCAACTCAATCAACTCAATCTACACAAGATCAGTAAGCAGAGAGGATGGATTCAGTTGAGGATGATTTTGGTTACCAGAGGATTGAGAAGAAGTATAATACATTGTTGACAAAGATAGGGGTTAAGAGCATGAACGAGTTGGATACTTATTTGATGGATAAACTAGAGAATGCAGAGGTGATGTTGGGATCATGTATGATGTACTCTCTTGTAAAGACTCAATAGTTGCAAATATCCTATCATGTATGAGATGGCGAAAGACTTGTTTGCTATGCAAGTATCATCTGTAGCCTCTGAAAGTGCCTTTAGCACTAGTGGTAGGATAATAACACCTTCGAGGAATTGTCTATCTCACTATATGGTTGAGGTCTTGATGTGTACAGAGCAATGGTTCAAACAAGACATTAATTTTGAATCCAAAATGCTTACAAATGCACAAATACTTGCTGATATGGAGTTTGAAGAGAAGCTTGAGGAAGGTACAAGTTTAATTCTTGTTCTTTATTTTTATGTTTTTTATATCTTTATGTTTCTTTGTAACATTCTTGTTTTGAATTTCAGAGTTTGGAACTCATCAAGAAGAAGAAGAAGAAGATTAAGAAACTAAGACTTGGAGACTTGGAGTTGGAGACAAAAAGTTTTTCTTATTTGCTTTTGTATCTGGTCTGATTTTGTTTTTGTATTTCAGATATTTTGGATTTTTGCATTTCGGATAGTGATTTTTTTATTTTGGATAATTTTGAATCTTTATATCCGATCTTAATCCAAAAATCTGAAACCAAACTTGAAATCCGAAATACCCAAAAATCTGAACCTGAACCGAACCGAACCTGAGGATAACCGAACCGAATCTGAATAGAAGTCCTAAAATACCCGAATGGATTCTATAGTTGAAAATCCGGAAATCTAAACCCAATCGGGTTCGGATATCCGAACGTCCAACACTAAACCGTAACCATCTTAGCAATCAGAGCAAACGTTTCTTTATAATCAAGCCCCTCCACCTATCGGTTACCACATACCACCAATCTAGCCTTGTGACGTTCAATAGAGCCATTGGAGTGATATTTAATCGTGTATACCCATTTACAGTAGAGAGCGCGCTTTCCAGGAGGCAAATCTAAAAGCTCCCACGTACCATTCTCCTGTAAAGTTGTGATCTCTTTTTGCATAGCTAATCGCCAATGAGCATGTTGCATAGCGCCTGTAAAGTTTTTAGGGATATAGTTATCAGAAATGGCGGTGACAAAAGCACGATGGAAGTGAGAAAACCTGTGACAATCCACATAATTCGCAATAGGATATACGACATTTGCAGTGGTTGAATCATCGACAGGAAAGTGTGGAACTAAATAATCTTTAAGACGAACAGAGGGTGTCTTGTGACGATGACCGCGTCCTAACTGCTCACCAACCAGAGAGACAGCAGAAACATCACTAGAGCCGAATGTAGAGGCAAATAAAACATCAGAGCCAACCGGTTCATAATCTATAGGTACAGATGCTGTAGGTGCAAGTGATGCAGAACCTGTAGGTACAGGTGAAGCCGGAACAGATAGATGTTCTGCTTCTAATGGAGTCGGAGCTGAAGCCATGACCGGCGAGTCATGTAAATCATCAAGTTCCAGTGCAGGTAAGGTCAGACTATCGACTCTAGTATCAGGAGAATTCAAAGCAGCAGATGGCTCAAAAAGAAACACATGTTCCACAAAGGTTACATCGCGTGACACAAACTATTCATCTGATTCCAAATCGTAAAGAAGCCACCATTTTTTTACATAAGGGTATCCTAAGAAGACACATCGACGAGATCGAGTAGCAAACTTATCCCCACCATGATGTTGGTTATGAGCAAATCATAAGCACCCAATGACTCGTAAGTGATGAAACGAAGGAGGTTTACCGTATAAGTATTCATACGGCGTCTTACCACGAAGAATCACAGTAGGTGTGCGGTTAATAAGATGTGCTACAGCCAAAATACATTCACCCCAAAAGGTGATATGTTTATGGGCTTGAAATCTAACCGCTCGAGCAACATTCAATATATGTCTATGCTTTCGCTCGACCCGGCCGTTCTGTTGCGGCGTACCAACGCAAGAGGTTTCATGTACAATGGCTAGTTCTAGGAAATAATCTTTCAAGCAAAGGAATTCAGTTCCATTGTCACTGTGGATAACACAGACCTCCTTGCCAAATTGTCTCTTAGTCATTGCAAAAAATCATTTTATAAGAGTCGGTGTTTCACTTTTCTCACGCATAAGAAATAACCAAAGACATCTCGAATAATCATCAACAATAGTTAAAAATATTGAGCACCAGAAGATGCAGGAGTGCGATAAGGACCCCATACATCCAAGTGAATAAGCTGGAAAATCTCAAATGTCTTATTATCGCTTGTAGGAAAACAATCAGAGGTTTTTTTGGCGCGGAAACATACTTCACACACCGAATCATAAACAGAATTATGATTACTAATAATTGAAATCATATTTATAACTTGAGAAGAAGGATGCCCTAGGCGTCTATGTGACACATCAACAGACGTGCTCATATGCAAGCTTATAGCTCGAACAACATCAATTTCTTGGAAATGATAAAGTCTATCTTTCTCCTCACTTGCTCCAATCAGCATCCTCGAACGGTTCCGTATAGCACAAAAACCGTCACTGAAGTGAGCAAAACACTTGTTCTGCCTAATCATTCGAGATACTGATACAAGATGACAATTCAACCCTTCTACAAACAACACATGAGTCAGAATAATATGTTTTCCCAAAGTCATTGTACCACGCTTGGTTGCAACAGTATGACGCCCGTCGGGAAAACCCACTAGACAAGGAGAGATGTCGGAAATCTCAGTCATAATTGTCAAGCAACCAGTCATATGATTCGAAGCACCTGTATCTAATATCCAAGGAATCAAAAGAGTCTTACCAGTTAGAGTCTCAGAGGCAGAGGATTTTGCAGAGTGAAATGTCTCAAGTAAGACACGCCACTGAGCTTCCGTAAATCCACTTGGATTCTTCACTGTAGTTGTGGCTCGAAACTCCATGGCGTGAGCTACATGTGTCTTTACCCGAGTAGAAGCAATCGGCTAGAGTGAAGTGTTTCGCATAGATGTTGCTTCATTCTGTGGCCCTTTCCACCAAGATGGATACCCATTCCGCACATAGCAATGATCTGCATCATGGCCTTTCTTACCACAATGTCCACATATCTTGTCTCTGTGATCTCCTCTAGGTCTTTGAGCTTGAACAGCAAAACCAACAATTTCTGGTTTAATCTCTGTCTCCTTGTCCCTAAGTTTCACTGTTTCATCTCTTTGAACCGTAGAGAAAGCTTGATTTATTGAAGGTAGAGGATCACGAATAAGGAGGCTAGACTTGAGAGCTCCAAAAACAAACTCGTCCAAGCCCATCAAGATCTGGTGAACCTTGTCTTTTTCACGCTTTCGTGCTCCTCTTCCTTTAGAATCACACGTACAGTTATTGCAAGTGCATTGTTCCACCTTATCGTAATCCGACAAATCCTCCCATAATTTCTTTAACTTACCATTGTATGACTTGATACTCATTCTTTTCTGTTTACAAGTCACATGTTTATGCTTCAATTGCTGGATAGGCGGACCAGAGACAACACCATATTGCTCTGCAATATCATCCCATAATTCTTTAGCAATTTCAAAGTGTGATATATCCCGCCTAAGTGAGGGGTCAATCGAGTTCCGAATCCATGAAACCAATAGTGAATTTATAGTCCACCAATCATCGTTTTCAGGAGCATCATCTACGGGATGAGTTATAGATCCATAAAAAAATCCGAACTTCTTGCGAGCCCGCAGTGCTGTTCGTAACTCTCGGGACCAGTCATCAAAATTATCATCAGTAAGAAGTACTTATGATAATCGAACCTGGATGAATTATCACTCGCCGGAAAATCATAAGGATGGATAGTTCTTCTCTACGAAACATGATCTTCAGTCGCCTTGACCATCCTATCATCAAACCTCTCTCCATCTTTATCAGCCATGGTCGAGTATTCTTAAACCTTAAAACAACGAAAAATTAGCCTCATTGTGGTTCTGATACCATGTCAAACCAAAAGCTGAATATAATTTCTCTATATATTTTGCTTAAAGGTATAGGAACCTCACTTTATACAAGCTATTGACCAATCCAATTTGAGAATCGTCATATCAAATCTAATCCTAACTTTCCTAAGTAATGCACAATATATAACTATAAAGGTATAATACCATATACTGTAATATACCATATCAATATAGTAATATTATTTATAATGTTACTTGAAATGAAATTGAAAGACTGCTAAAAATGCAGAAAAAGAGTAACGTTATGACATTTCTTCTCTCAAATACACTGTCAACGAATTTCTGTTTTAAATATTATTGTTAAAAATTAAATTTTAAAAACTAATGTTTTCATATATGAAATAACTCGACATAGACTAGGAATAGGATGACTGATGAATAAGAATTAATTTCTAAAGTTCCCATTATAATTATACAATCTACGTAAAATCTTATATATACGTTGGGATGTTGAAAGTGATTCTTTTATTTGTTGTTATTTACTGTGTTTCCTTTCACGTGACAAGGCTAAGTCTCTGTCGTTTTGATTGAACAAATGCTTTCATCCATATCTAACAAAGTTCCTACACGTGCGAACTTTGATGTCTCACTTCTGACAAACTATTAGTATTATTACTTTATTTAATTAACAAAATAAAAATAAAAAGTGATCATTTTCAAGAAATATATGGAGAAATATTGTTTTTGGGATTTCGTGTTCACGTGACACTATGATAGTGATGAGCTCTATGAAACTGTGACGTGTCTTATTTTGTTGTAGCTCTCTCTCTCTGGACCATCAAGTGCTAACTGCCTCCAGAAACTGACTTCATTACACAACACACGAAATCATGAATACGATCTGACTTTCGCGCCTCTTTTTTGACTATTTGTTTTGTTTATATCTTATCTTTTGTCAGGGTCACTCATATGCATTATTTGGAAAAAATAGTGAAACTTTGATGCACTTTGGTGTACCGAGTACATTTTCGTTGTGATTAATGACGAGCGAAATCCTCTTTCCTAAGATTACACGAGGTCTAATACATATTTTAATGTTTCAAAATAATAATAGCAAAATATATCAAATGATAATAGCAAATATAACGGTGGACCACATAGTGCACTGTAGATTAATTATAGTTTTATACATTTACAAAATAAACTATGTTTGAATGGTAATAAAATAATAAATTATTACAACAATTTATTTATTTTCTATTTAAAAACTCTAAAATACATGTGTCCAAAATCAGTTAAATATTAAATCTCATAAAATAATTTTAGTGCGGAAAATATATTATTATATAATTTTAATTTATTTTTATGTACTATTTATTTTAAGATCAGTATATACATTTTTAAAAACTATAAATAAACTAGTACGATATGGAGAAAGTACAATTACAAGTTGCAAAATGTGATTCATATGAAACTAATAGTGCATATTATACAAAATAAAAAATGCATAATAATAAAGTTATATTGAATGGTGTTTTAACTGAAAAATAATCACATCACACCAATAACACTGTATAATATTCAATATAATCCAAACCTCCAAAAATTCTTTTACCTATTTTTAAAATTTACAATTTGATGTTTTTTTATTCAAAAAATCATGAAATTTAGTTTATAGATAACTATTTTTGAAAGATTGAAACGTCGAAACCTAATTCCCGAAGTTGCGAGTACAAAAAAGTAGGGAAACACCATTCAGTATTGAGATTACTTGCTATAATTAACAAAGTAACCTTTGAAACCAAAATGCAAAACCTTAACATAATCATTTGAATATAGATCACACCTTTTTCGTGCGCTAGTCTGATTTTGAACATTAAAAGTGAAGGCAACAACTTTTGTTTTCTCAGTGGGCTTGGTCTTGGGCTTTTCAGAAACTAATCCAAGTTATGAAGCTTCTGTCTGAAGTAATGTGTTTGAGTTGTTGTTACACCCCAAAACTTGTGTTAGGAGGAAGACTAACACCAAGTTTGACTCGAAGATGAACACATGGAGCTTGAGCTAAAGATTTGGTGAAGATATCAACAACTTGAAGAGAAGATAGGATGTGTTTGACAATCACTGACTTGGCAGCAACCTATTCTCTTCATAGTGGTAATCAATTGCAAAGTGTTTGGACTTAGCATGAAAAGCAAGATTAGCAGTGAAATATAATGCAGAGAGATTGTCACAAAGCATCAAAGGAGTATCAGTATGTGGAAATCCGATGTGATTCAACAAGGCAACAATCCAAGTAATTGCAGAGGCAACATAAGAGAATGACCTATATTCAACTTCAGTAGATGATTTGGAGACAGTAAAATGGCGTTTGGCAGTCCAAGACATGATGTTTTGACCCATAAATGTACAAAACCTCATGTGGATCTTCTTGTTTCATGTCAGCCTGTCCAATCACTGTCACTATAACAAAGCAAAATTGATGTAGCATTATATTAATTCCCATTTCCAAGTGCCTTTCACATAACGCATAATACGTTTCATAATGTTAAAATCAGAAACTGTTGGAGCATGCATCTTTTAACATATTAGATTTACATCAAACTGCAAGTCTAGTCAAGTGAGTGTAAGATACTGTAGTTTTCCAGCTAGACTTCTAAAATAAGTTGGATCAAAGAATGGTTCTGAACAAACTTTATCTAATTGAAGAGGTAAATAAGTTGCAATATGATCATAATCTAATATTTCTACAAAAATAAGAAGATTTGCTACATACTTGGACTGATATAGAAATATACCTTGCTTGTTAAAATGAGCTTGCATTCCCAAAAAGTAATGAAGTGATCCCATATCTTTCATTATAAATCATGTACTCAAACTGGTTATCAACTGTTGAATCAATACATTGTTATTTCCTTTAACAATCATATCATCCACATAGAGAAGTAGAAGTATAGTGTATATGCTTTTAGTATAGACAAACAAAGAAGGGTTTGGTAAACTGCAGATAAACCCAAATTGCAGAAGAACTGAACTAAATTTATCAAACCAAGCTCTAGGAGCCTGGTTTAAGCTATAAATGGATTTCTTAAGTTTAAAGAAAAATGAGGATTGATTGTATCTTCAAAACCTGGTGGATGCTTCATAAATACATGTTCTTGTAACTCTCCATGTAAAAAAGCACTACGCTCGTCCAATTGTTTAACTTGCCAACATTGTGCGAGTGCAATGTGTAAGATAATCATGATTGTAGTAGTTCTTACTACAAGACTATAAGCTTCCACATAATATATTCCTTTTGCTTGTTCAAACTATTTTGACACTAACATGGCTTTAAGTTTATCCAGAGAACCATCAGACTTTAATTTAGTTCCAAGAACCCACTTTCAGCTATGAGGATTCTGAGCTTGATTAGGAGGAAGAAGATCTCAAGTATTTGTTTCATGCATAGTAGAGATCTCTTCTTTCATAGCATTAAACCAACTTTCATCTTGAAGAGATGTTTTAAAAATTTTAGGTCCTGGATATGGAGACTTAAGGTGGCCATGGAATATTTTGAGTTTTCTTTTCTAATACCATTTTTAGCCCGAGTTAGCATAGGATGTAATGACCCAATTGTTGAATGCATAGGAAGGAAAGTTGCTTCTGGAAGTAACTCAGGTTCAGAGACTGGTGTTGTTGTTTATGTTTTTGAAATTAGAACAGGAGAATTATGCATACATGTGGATGAGTTTAATGAATAAGAAAACTTTGAATCATCTTGTGTAGTATGATATCACTCGATTTTGATGCCTTTTATTAGGTATTTATACTTGCTATTTGTTATAATTCGAGTATTGTCTATGTGTTTTTGGTATATTTTCATGATTCTAGGTATTTTGGACGTTCTTGAGCAAAAATGTGGATTTGTACACAAAATGGATGCGATTTGACGAATGCAGAAGCATAGTTCAGCAGAAGAGCCAAAAAGTTGTTCGACATTTTAATATTTTATATAAATGGAATGGGCTGAGATTTTAACTCAACTGGCCACGTGAGTTAGCTTTCATATGAAAATGATTTGAGGTCAATCCGTTGAAGCAATCAAAAGTTATGGAGATTTTACTGAAGACTGGTCAAGCTGTCTCGCAGAAGAAGCATGTGTAGCACGTGATGGAGTAGATCGATCGATCCAGAAGACTACCAAATTTACAGAATTTTGGATCAATCGATCTATATGCTCGAGATTTGTTGAAGAATGCCGAAAAGACGTTTTTGCCCTCATGACTTATCATTGGTTTTGCTTATTATGTTTTATTCTTTTTTTGTACTCTATATAAGTTAGAAGCTTAGGTTTATTTTGAGATACACATAATACAATTCACAAAAAATTCATTACTTTTGAGAGCTTTTTTGAGAGAGACGAATCTTGACACCTGTATATGGAGAAGAATTCTAAACTTTCTTATTTTAATTAATTCTAGTTTTTGCATATGCTTTCTCTATTGATGATTGCTTGGCTATGTCCGAGTTGTCTCTTTGTTAGGTTTTAGGGATTTCCCAGGAAAAACAGGTTTTGATGGTTAGGGTTTGACTTTAATGGATTTAATTTGTTAGGTTCTTAGTCTAGATTTGTTATCATTGCTTGAATTAGCTTGATCGTCTAGTTTATGATTTTAGGTTAATAAATACAAAGGGATTTGGTTTATTTAATTTGACCTAGTCTAGATGAATAAGTGTCTCTGCTTTCGGGAGTATTGTCTTTGATGCTTATGAACATATCGAATCTGTAATCACTGCATGATTTAATTGTATGATTTAGAGATCTAAGATTTCGGGAGAAGGTTAGTCTTTATTTCTAGAAGTTCTATCATAGAGATCTAGTACTTCATGAGGAGATTAGTCTATTGTCGTTTTTTGAGTTGAGAACTATTTTCATTGTTAATCTTGCTTGTCAACCTGAACCTCANATTCAAATCTGAATACGTGTGGAACTTCCCTATCGCCTAGCGTTTTATTTCATTGCTTTACATTCGCCTTTAATTATTCGCTTTACTTTTCAATCGTTTCGAAAGCATTCCCTCTTTTATTTTATCTTATCTAGAATCAATTTTTAACTGAGAGTCATACTGTCTGGTTTATTTGGGATTCGACCATTTACTATACTACGAAGATATGTTCTTTGCAGTGTAGATTAAGGATTAAAACCTGAACCTATCATAGTGTCATGCTCTTTCTGAAACAACTTAGTAACTGGAGCATGTAGTAACAACAATGAAGGACTTTGTTGGTGAGACTGTGAAGACTGCAAGAACAAATGTAACTGACAAATCATGTATTTGTATAGAAGCTTCTGCAATTGTGGAGACTTCATTCTGAATTAAACTAGCTTTCTAGGCTTCAAACATTCTTGTACCAAATGAGAATTTTTGATACTCACATACAAAAGGAAATTTCTTTTCATAAAAAAAAGCAAGTCTAGTGATGAATACTCGACCTGTTGGTATATGCATACACCTATATCCCTTATATTTTCCATTGTATCCCAAGAAAACATAGTATAGACTTTGGATCAAACTTATTTTGTGAGTATGGCCTAAGAAATGGATAACAAGCACAATCAAATACTCTTAAAGAGTGATAAGTAGGTGAAATACCATTGAGTTTTTCAAAAAGACTATTATTACCAGACATAACATATGAAGGCAACAAATTACCTAGATAATTAGTTGTGAAGAAGGCTTCTACCCATAGTGTTTGAGGAACTTTGCTCTTAAAAAAATCATTATAAGACCAAGTTCAGTCAAGTGTATGTGCTTTCTTTATGCAGTTTCATTCTCTTGTGGAGTATGGGGACAAGAGATCAGCTGTTTGATGCCACAATTTGCAAGATCATAGAGAATTTTGGAACTGAGGAACTCACCCCCTTCATCACACTAGAACTTTGCAATTTTTAGTTGATGTTGTGTTTCAACATAAGTTTGAAATAGGAGAAAACTGAATAAAAATCAGACTTCCTTTTGAGTGGATAAACTCATGTGAATCTAGAAAAATTATCAACAAAATCACATAATATTGAAATCTTTGAGTTTAAACAATAGGAGTTGGACCATAGAGATCACAATGAATACGCTCTAGAATTCTAGTTGAACAAACTCATAATTAGAAAAAAAGAGTCTGCAGATTTTCCCTAATTGACAAGCACCACATAACTAATTACTATTCTTATTAACTAAGATTGCTTTATTTCTTGATAAGAGTTTAATGACATCTTTGTGAGGATGCCCAAGTCTTTGATGCTAGATGCCAGTTTCCATCACTTGTCATTTGTTGTCTAGTAGAATAATAGGCCTTGAATTTGGGATTCTAAAACACATATAAATCATCCATTCTTTTGCCTTGTGTTAACAACTTGTTTGTCCATTTGTCCTTTACACACACATAGTCAGAGTTGAACACAAAATAACACGGATAATATGTTGTTAACTTTGATACTGACAATAAATTCTTAGTGATTCCAGGACATACTAAAACATCATAAAGACATATTGTACTTTGAGTGGTTTTAAGAGCAATTGTGAGTGATTGAAAGGTAGTCTCCATTTCCAATAATGACTGAATCATCACCACTGTAAGACTGTGCACTTTGTAGAGAAGATCCAGTATCTGGGAACCACTCCTTCCCAAATGAATTTTTTGAGTATGAAATTCTCATAGTTGTGAGTGCATTGTGCACATCTTCTGTATTATGAAAATCTTGGTCATACCTTACTTAAAGGCAGAATGACCATACTTTCCAAAGATTTGGCAAGTTGTTCTTGTGTTGGAGTCTGAGGAAGAAGAGAACTGCTGACAGAATCCACGATCTCGAGTTGAATAAGTATTAGAACCTCCTCTTCCTCTGTTTGTTCCTTGATAGTTAAACTGACCACCTCTGCCACGATTAGTATAACCTCTTTCAGTATTAATGGCTAATTGTGGTGAGACTTCATGAGTCTATTAATAAACCTGCAACTTAGTGTCAAACCCAACAAGCTTAAATTTTGCATCTTCATAAGTCATATAAGGTATGACTTCCATAGAGTTCTCAATAATGGCATCAATAGCTTGATATTTTTTACCAAGACCATTCAGAGCAGTATAAATCATCTCATGTTCTGTCATGGGAAACCCTATAGAGTCTACTTGATCACAAAAAAATTTTACTTCACCCAAATACTCAACCATAAAATTTTGATCTTTTAAGATACCTTGGAGTTTCCTTTGGAGATCAAGTTTTCATGTTGCTGAAACTCTGTTGTATTTCTTGCCAAGATAATACCATACCTCCTGAACTGTATTGAGACCATAGAAAGCTCGTAAAACTTCTTAAGAGAGATCCAAAAAATCCAAGCTTTGACAAGTTCATCATTTTGTAACCATTTTGGAAACTCTGGATTTGCCTCCTCTGACACCACATCTATATTCTTCTTTGTGACAGTGGGAGATGGTCGTGTAAAGACACCATTGACAAACCCCATCAACATTTGACTTGATAAGAAACTTTCAAACTGTGTTTTTCATAAGAGATAGTTGGAAGAACATAATTTTAAGGTAACACATTGAGAAATACTCAGAGAGGAAACATAAATTAAATTAGAAGAGTCTTCCATGACTCTAATACCATGAAAGTTGAAGAAGAGCTCAGAGAGCTTTAGTGAATGACCATGAACTTCTTTTCTTATTGAAAATGTATTTGGCCATTACATCATTTTATAGTGAAACCAAAACGCAAAACCTTGACCTAATCAGTTGAATACAGAGAAAAACAAAACTAATTTGAAATTCAGCAAAACATGGTCAAGGAATCAAATCTATTACTCAACTGGATTGGATGAATGTATTCTTCATGTCACATCTTTTTCGTGCGCTATTCTGATTTTGAACGTTGAAGGTAAAGACATTAGCTTTTGTTTTCTCAGTGGGCTTGGTTTTGGGCTTTTCAGAAATTGATCCAAATTCTAAAGCTTATATCTGGAGTAGTGTGTTTGAGTTGTTAATATAGATAACACTAATATTGTTGATCATTGTCAAACTAGCCGCAGTGATGAATGTAGATCTTTGTTCAAACGAGTGCATTTTATCTTGATCAAAAACATTATATTAATTATTTGATTAGTGTTACCAAATTTTATTAATAACTTTGAAATTTATACTAAATTTGGTAAAACTCGAAAAATATCTTATATTTTTTTTAAAAACAATAATCTGACCCTTATTAAAATAATAAAATGTATGTAAAAAAATAGTTAAATATTATTTAGTGATTATGATTATTTATTGCAAATAAAATTTAATAATTAAAATCTTAATTTTCTAAACAACAAAATTTTAAAAATCTAACATTCTACTAACATAGAAAATAGATTGACAAAATATAATATAAGTCAATCAATATAGTTCAATAAATCAACAATATGCTGAAAATCAACGAACAAAAAGTAAATCCATATAAATAAACATAAAGTCTAGCGCTTACAAAAATAAATCGATAGTTCAAAATATCAACTTAATAACAAATCTATAATAGCTTATATAAATATACTAAAGATAACAAGTCGGTAAAACCCAAAAATAAGTCGATGAACATATACAAACAAGTCAACATTAATAAATTGACTTAACAAAAGATCAATCAATCAATATATTTGTGTTTTTCCCATAATTTGCGTGACTCATTTTCTTGTGAAACATGATGGAACACACGGTCGTTCTATTATCGAATATGGACTACTATATTTTTATTCATTTTTTTCCGATTTTTGTCGGATATATTTTTTGATTTCACTCTTTTCCTCTTGATAGATTCTGCTAAATATTATAAATTTATCAAATCTTTAATGCATGATTCCTACATATTATAGTTTGTGGATCTTAGTGGAATCATTATCTCTAACATTAAAGATTCTGGTTTAAAAGTGGA
>OVBE01005722.1:0-21166 GCA_900406425.1 Iberis pinnata
GGAAAATCATTCACCTCTCTCACACCCCGAAAATACCTACTATCACTGTAGCGTGTTGAAAATCCATACTATCAGGTATGCAACATTAGGTTTACAAGTTTGATAGATCATATTTATCTAACGCGCGCTATTAACACATATAAGTTAACAAGCAGTTTTGTCCGAGAAGTTTAAGTTTTGAAAGTTTAAGTTCTTTAGAACAATATATATTTCATATCATTTATTACTTAGTAATCCATTGTTTTATGTAGATTTTATGTTCAACAATTGTATTTCTTACGAAATTTTTTATGTTTTAGGGTTTAGGGATTAGTGTTTTACAATTATCAATGGAATTACCACACATTTATCCATCGATCGCTGAAATTATATCAACGAAAATTAATCAGTCGTAAATGTGTAAACTCGTTTACGATGACACTTATCCGTCGTAAACATTATCGACGAAATTCATTATAAAACATTATGTTCGTTTAAATAATGACGGATTAATCGACGAATTGTTAGCTGATCACTATTCTGATGTAAATCTATCATTATTTAAACAGAAAAAATGGTCCATCGATTTTTCTGATCATATTAGGCATATTTTTCTGGTAGTGTTTATAGCACAAACAAAATTCTAGTGTAATTTATTTGAAAAAGTCTCTTTAATTATCTTTTGTTATTTAATATAAAATAGAAAGGGAAAATTACGTGTGATGCCATAAATCGAGGGAGTTTATCTGATATACCATCATGGTATAACTTTATACAATATGCCATATATCACTTCAAAGGAGATACTCTGTTGCCCTTAATTTTTAAAGCAGTTTTCGATAAACTAAGACATAAGCTAAAGCAATTGCACTCTGTTGTTTTTCTTTGCTACTATTCCTCAACTTCTCAATAATTTGCCAAAGATGGATGAAGGTGATCATGAATTTACGCACGAGTCTATTCTTAGCCTGCCGGCGTGGAAGAGTTTCCACAACGACAACATACTAAAGTTGGAGAACTCTGCTAGTGTAAGTTTGCCCATTTTACACAAGTCTTTTATTATTATTGATTTGCATTTTGTAAGCACTTTATATAATTTGTGCTTAACAAATGTATGTTAAACCTCTATTATTCGATGAAGAAAACACTTACATTGAGGTGAATGACTATTGGATGGACGACGTAAAAGACGAAACTGTTGATTACATGATAAGTCTGTTTGCGGATGGGTTCAAATTTGACAGAAATATATGGCAAGGTGGTGCAAGTGAGTTTGATATGATTAGGTGGTTGTCAATAAGCAGAAGAAACCTAATACTTCAAATTCGGCTTGAAAGAAGAAGACGCATGTTAAATGCCAGACCAAGTGAAGACAAAGAGTCAACAAGATGTCCACCAAGTGTTTCCGTATATGAGGAAGCAGAAATTTTGTGTGCAGAAGATGTATACAAACATGTAAAGGGGATGCTTGCGGATCACAAAAAATGTAGAGGGGGTGCTTGTGGATTACACAAAAAATATAACTAATCTAATAGAGAGTGAGAAGTCTAGGATGAAGGATTTTAATTGATGACGAGATTATATGTCAAATGCATAAGGACGAAAAGTTCACTGCTGAAGATAACCACGAAAGGACAAGCTCCCTGTCTAGTCAGGGGATAAACCTTCTTTAGTTCCGCGTATATGGCTTGGTTCGGTCAGACACAAAAACAAGGTGTTCCGTATCATGGAAAATTGTGCTCAATTGATTGAAAAATTATGTTCATCATGTAGTATTCTCTCCATCAATTATGCCAAAAGCCAGAGGGACAATTTGGTGATTCTCCTCTTGTCCACTAGCAGCAACCAAACAACTTTTATACTTCCCCTTTGTTTGAGTACCATATGTTACAATCACCTTCCTTAAATGCTCATACCCCGCAACGGAAGCCCTAAATGCAACAAAAAAAATACTTGAACAATTTTGGCCCATCCAACGTAAATGAAAATATTTTGACAGAAATTCATAACTCTCTTCCTCACTCCCCCTCCCCTTTTGCATTGCCACCTCCTTCGCATAACATTCTTTCATATACGAAATAATGACATTATAATCCGACATCACAAGCATGAGGACCCTCTTTTCCATGATCATACCTCGCTTTCAACAACTCGCCAAGTATGTTTGCGGTTGCTTTTCCCCCGTAATGATATCTCATAGTAACATCACATGAATGGGTTAACGTTGATGTCCGTACCTCGACATTTTCAGAACTGTCTTTCATTATTGCATACACCCTCCAATGAAATTTACGATTGGAACAAACATAAATTACTCTAGTCTTGTCTGATGCATGCACCTTAAAGGTGAACCATCTTTTTATAGAGTACATTGACATGACCTTACGTAGCTCACCCTTATTCTTGAAAGACATCCCCATGTGAAGTGCATCACCCCCTTCCCCTCTTGAAATTCATATTTTCTTTATCACTTTTCATTTTGTTCGCATTATCTTTGTATAGTGGTGCGTTACCTGTCATACCAACTAAACAAAACGCCCCTTCGTCGAATTGCATACCTTGTACACCAGATTTTTCTACTTGTCCACCACTGAAAGAATTGTGTTGTCCACCGCATGAGTCTCCAACTAGTCTGTCATGGCAGACCAACATCCCTTGTGTATTTTTTTGGCCACTAATGTAATCAGCCCAAACTTCACGTGAGCCTGTTTCATTAGCACAAAACACACATACGTAAGCCTTTGAGGTTGTAATAACACCAATTGTTTTTTAAAAAGATTGGACTAACGAACACTTAATACATATATGTCCATTACCTCTTACGTGCCAGCTGATACAGACTGTGATACTCTTTCAACATTATCCTCTTCCTTTTCACCATTATATCCATATATTCCACCATCATGTCCATTACCCATCGAGTACCTAATTAGTTTTTACAAAACGATTAAGTAAGTTGTATACTCGCATATTTAGTCAATGTTCCAAATGAATAAGTGATGAAACAAAGAAATATGCCTAATTTCTTTCACTTACATTGGGGGTGATTGTTCATGGTCTGTTGACTCAACAAATTGATTGTTCAACTTAACATACGTATTCACATACGAATCCTAATTGGTCATATATTCACTATCTATGTATTCCCGCATGAAGACAAAATCATAATTAAGTGGTTCTTTGCTACTATCATACAAATCATGAGCCTCATCACCACTATCATCGTCAGTAGTTGTTACATGTTCATTTCTAGCTCGCTTCCACTTATTACTTATTTCCTCGTCCATCAGACCATAGTTATGTCCACCTCCACACACCGACGATTTATGTCCATCTTCATTCGATGGTGGTCCATCAGAAAAATTTTCTTGTCCAATTAGACCACCTTCTCTGTGACCCATTTCAAGAACGTTTACGGTGTCTAAGAAGGTCTCGTCTTCGTATGTTCCAACCGAAGCATCATTTTACTTATTGTTTGAATCACGAGGACAAAAAATAGCTACCTGTAATCTACTGTTCTCCATAATATTTTTCTCCTCTATTGACATATACATATTCAAGTCCTCATTCTCTAACATTGTTTTCTTGAATATTTGTAAACTATCATTGCTATCCACACGAACATGAGGCATCTTAGACTGCGTGAAAACAACATTTGTACTCTTGTGCCAGTAGCTCAAACTGATGTCTTATCTATGTATCTTCCCACAATAACCTTGCAATATCTTTGAAATGAAACTTGAGTAATCTTCTTCCTTATTTAGTTGAAAACATTTCGCATGCATATCTCTAGCAACTCGGAAATGCCAAGTTCCACATTCTAAGCACTCTCACTTACTTAATATTATCAGAACATTGTTGTCCATTGATAATTATTACACACAAAAATGAAAAAAGTCTCCAATCATAAACCATAACTTGGCCATTGCTTACTAACACTCTTGTTCACGAAAGACAACAAATTCGTCCATGGCGTTAATGTTGTAATACAACAAAACAAACAAATAAATAAAAAAATTCAAAGCATCATTAATGTACTTATTTGAGCTCAACGGTTTGGTAGCGGCTCAAACAAATCTCACTAGGCCACTTTCTTTGATCTTATATCTTTAATGTTTTAAGAAAATTAAAAAATTTTAGACATAATGAGCCTATCCATTTGACCATTAATAGGCATTTAATACTAAGAAAATTGAAGATCTTCCTGCGTCGAACAAAAAAAATTAACAGAGGCAGTTATTGTTGTGATAAGCTTGAATATTGCTTGAGGATCAAGCAATGCATATTTTCTATTCGTGTTTAGATAAGATAAAGTTAGGAGATTATGTTATATATTTTAGGAGTTATCTATAATATATTTGATATTATCTAAAATTATGTTAAATATAATTAGGAATAAGAAATTGGTTATTATAAAAGGAGATGTCAAAGTTGTGACATAACTTATGAAATTTGAGAGGTTTAGGTTTTGAGAGATTTTCCTAAATCTAATAAAAAAGAGTTATTTCTTTATTTATAAGTCTTATATTCGAATAATTGGTATCAGAGTTTAGGGTGAAGTTCTGCATGAAATTTTCACGAGTCTGATTCACTTTTTGTGCATAACGATTTCTGCACAGATTTTGCACGAAACAAATTCTGTACATAATTTGCACATATCAAATTCTGCACAAATTGTGTACTGAGCGATTTCTGCATAAATTTTGCACGAGACCTATCAGAGCCTTGTGAAAAGAAGACTACAAAGGCACCATGGGGGATATCGTTCTAAACGCAGAGAAGAAGCAAGTCGGGTTGTCCTCAATACACGTCGCAATGCTAAACGCCTCTAACTACACAGTCTGGACAATGAGGATGAAGATCACACTTAAAGTAAACAAAGTATGGGAAGCTAAAGAGATAACTGAAATCGATGAAGAGAAGAACAATTTGGCAATGGCACTTATCGTTCAAGCAATACCAGAAGCATTGTTTTTTCAAGTAGGAGAGCTAGATACAACAAAGAAAATATGGGATGCTATCAAATCTAGACACGTAGGAGCTGACAGAGTAAGAAAAAGCAAGGCCACAAAACTTGATGAGTGTATTTGATCGTTTAAGATGAAAGATACAGAGAAAGTAGATGAGTTTGGTGAAAAATTAGCTGAGGTTTCCGCCAAGTCGGCTGCTTTAGGAGTATTCATCGAAGAATCAAAGATGGTCAAGAAGTTTCTTTCTTCTCTACCACGTAAGAAGTTCATACGAATCGTGGCGTCTTTAGAACAAGTATTAGATCTTAATACTACTAGTTTTGAAGATATCATGGGACGTATAAAAGCCTATGAAGAACGTATCTCCGAAGAAGAAGGAACCCAAGATGATCAAAACACACTAATGTACAAGAACGTAGGTAGTCAAGAAAGAGACTACAATAACGAAACTTTTAGAGGCGGATGTCGCAGTTGACATGCCTATAACCAAGGAAGGGGAAGTGGACGTCTCAATGGAGAAATAGACATGTCCAAAATCATATGTTATAGATGTGATAAAGCAGTGCACTTTGCATCAAGATGTCCAGATCATTTGTTGAAGTTGCAAGAAACGCATGAAGACAATGGTAGTGAGACACATGAAGCTGATGAACTTATGATGCATGAAGAAGTTTATCTAAACGAAGAAAAGTGCATCCCAAGTAAGTTTGAAGAATATAAAGGAGAACATGATATTTGGTATCTTGATAATAGAGCAAGCAATCACATGTCTGGTGATTCAAGATACTTCACAAGTATTGATCGAACAATAAACGGGAAGGTTAGATTCGGAGACGATTCTCGAGTCAATATTGAAGGGAAATGAACAATATCATTCATTGATATGAATGGAGAACCCATGGTAATGACGCAAGTCTATTTTATTCCTGACCTAAAACGCAATATCATTAGCCTAGGTCAAGCTACATAATATGGTTGTGATATAAAAATGAAAGGAAAATGGTTGGTTATGAAAGATCACAAAGGAAAGGTGTTGGTGAAGACTCGGAGATCTAAGAATCGCCAATACAAGGTGAATATGGGAAAACATGATGTCGTGACTCTACTGCTGAAAAAAACAAGTCAATCAATAAAAAAGGAGTGGAATTCAAAATATGAAGACTTTCAGCAGGAATTTGAAGATGATACGACTCAACCACCACTTCCATGGGCGAAGAATAAACGAGGGAAGATACAAAAGTTGGAGTATCTTGAATTCCAACATATCACCACCATCATTAGAGACGTACAATGCATATACTTTGTGGAAATATTTTTGATAAGTAAAAAGAGTATGAAAGATCGAGCTGATCCAAAATGGATAAACCCAGAACCGGTGAGATGTGAGTTTTGAGGCAAAGACAAGGCGGTGAAACCGGTGATAGCTGAATGTAAGAAAAGTCACCGGATCAGAGCTAAGAGTCACCGGACCAGAACTAAGAACCGAGTGCTTTACAAGACGTATTTAGGTCTATTCAAGATGCTCGAGCTTAACCAAGATCTCTTTAGATGTCATACAAGGCAAAGTAAGCAGAGGAGAAGCACACGTAAGATCTACAACGATCCGATAATGAACCAAGTGGCGAACAAATCTCAAAACGAAGGCGCACAGGATGATCATGAAGACGAACACCTTTGTCTTTCTTTAAGCTTAGCTCCAATACTACAATCGCCAACAATACTAGTGAAAACAATAATTTCGGCAGTTGTGCGACGACGACCAAGGAATATGAGATCACAATCGAGCGAAGGGGGGAAAAGAACTCGACGAATCAAAAAAGAAAAGGATTGATGTTGATAATTTTGCTTTGAAGAAAAAAAGATGAAGATATTGACTTACAATGTTAATGGCCTAAGACAACGAGTTTCACAATTTGATTCTCTTCTTGAGGAATATGAGGAAAAAAAGCTTCTTAAGATTGATCAAAAAGGACGTTGTGTTATAACTGATCATAGCCCTTTTGTTTTTTTTTTTAATTTTTATGGACCACGAGCTGTTGAAGAAGTAGATGAAAACAAAATAGAAGAAGAAGGTGATGAAAAAGACGTGGAACCATACATGCTGAAACATATTAACGTAGCAAAGAAGTTGGATTACGTGGGAAGAAAGGTAAATGAAGCTAAGATAATAGAGGAGAAAAGAAAAGAAGTCAAAGTCAACGTTGAATGTACAATCTCTTTATGCAATAGCAGAGTTGAAGAGCTTGAAACCGGAATTAAAGAAGAAAGTGAGAAACGAGAGAAGCTTCAAGAGACGTTGGATTCGGATAAAGAATGTATCAAAGAAGCGAAGATATCTTTCAAAAAAAGAAAAAATGAGTTAACCTCGCTTAAAAGTCTTCAAGAGAATCTCTTAAGCAAAATAAAAACAACTATGGAGGCTAAATCGCAGACGGAAACCAAGCTAGAGAAGGTTGAGTTAAACAGAGCAGAGATGATAATGGAGATTGAGAAATTGAGGATTCAGAGAGATTTCTTTAACCTTAGGATTGAGTTTTGCAAGAAGAAGAAGAAAGAAGCGACATGGTTGGTTTCGAAGGAAGAAGTGAAGTGTGGGTATAGAGAGTATGATGCAAAGGATATCATATTTGCCATAAAGAATTATTCTGATCTCTTAGTTAAAATCTGGTGGTAATAGGACAAATGAGTACCGAGGAAGGATTAAACATACAACTTTGGCTATACAAACTCAATTAAAGGAAGTTGCAAATAAAAACAAGAGGAATGTTGAGATTGATATGCAGACTAAATTGAAACGAAGAGAAAGGGATATGCAAGCAAAAGAGATATTATTTGAAAAAGAATTAATTAGAGTTTAAGAAGTAAAAAAAAAAAAGGTTCAACTTTAAAGAGGAAAATGTTGTGATAAGCTGGAATGTTGCGTGAGGATCAAGCAATGCATATTCTCGATTTGTGTTTAGATAAGATAAAGTTAGGAGATTATGTTATATATTTTATGAGTTATCTAGAATATATTTGATATTATCTAAACTTATGTGAAACTTAATTAGGAATAGAAAATTGGTAATTATATAAAGAAATGTCAAAGTTGTGACATAACTTATGAGATTTGAGAAATTTAAGTTTTAAGAAATATTCCTAAATCTAATAAAAAAAAGTTATTTTTTATATTTATAAGTCTTATATTCGAACAGTTATGTCATTCTCGGCATACCGCACATACTGTTGATATGGCATCTGCCATAGAAAAATGGCATCATAGTATTTTGTCAAAAAAGGAATTTGTGGTACAATTGGTAAAAAATCCCAAATAAAATCGTACCAATTAGGATGGCCAAAATGCTTTTGACTTGAACATGTGGCAACAAGTCAATTACAAAGAGTAAATGATAAGATATACTACGTAAATAGTATAATATAATGAGATATATAAATATATATTATAATAACTCGATATCTAAGTGCATCCGAAGATAAATCACATATACCTTAAATAACGAAAAGCTTTAGTTGTTACAGTTTGACGCATAAATGTGCATTGTACCATGCCGATATCATAATAATCTCATAACAAATATAGCATGTTAATATAAACGGTGAAATAAACATGTTGCAGATGACAGTGTATTAGTTTGTAGAGCCACGGTTGAAGAAGCGACAAACATCAAACAGGTCCTACAAGAATATGAAAAAGCCACAGGACAATTGATTAGTGTCGATAAGTCGGCCATAACTTTTGGCAAAAACGTGAGCTCCGAATTATTGGATCCTATACATCAGATGCTGAATGTTAGAGCCACAGGCGGATTGGGTACTTACCTTGGTTTACCCGAGAGCTTCAGCGGATCTAAGATTAAGATGCTGGATTTCTTGCGCAATCGTATGGAGCAAAGGATGGACTCATGGTACAATAGGTATTTATCTCAGGGGGAAAAACATACTCTCATTCAATCAGTTGCATCAGCTTTATCTGTATATGCCATGTCAGTTTACAAGCTTCCCAAAAGTACCTGTAAGAAACTCACTTCGGTAATAGGCAATTTCTGGTGGAATCATGACAACACTAGAAGAAAAATCCATTGGATCAAATGGGACGACTTATGTTTACCCAAAGCCTTGGGTGGACTTGGTTTTAGGGATATTTCATGCTTCAATCAAGCCTTATTGGCTAATCAGTGTTGGAGAATTTTGAGTAATGAATCCAGCCTTTCTGCTAGAGTACTTAAAAGCCGTTATTTCCGTAACAAAGGCTTCCTTGATGCCAAGTTAGGGTATCGTCCCTCCTTTATTTGGAGAAGTCTCTGCTTCGGGAAGAAATTATTAAATCAAGGTCTACAAAAGAGGATAGGGAATGGATCATCTACCTTTGTTTGGACGGAAAAATGGATTGGAGAGGGGATGTCTCAAAGAGCTCCATTGATCAAGCAAAGCATCATAAACTTGGATATGAAGGTCAAGGATTTGCTATTATCAGAAGCTTCTCAATGGAATTTCGAACTCTTAAATTATTGGTTCTATCCTGCTGACATAGACGCAATAAAGAACCTTTCTCCATCTAAACAAAGAGACGATTATTGGATATGGAAAGATGCTCCTTCAGGTGCATTCTCTGTTAAGACAGGTTATACTTTAGCCCATTCCATTCACCATAAAGTAGCAAAAGATAAAGCTCTTCTTCAACCTTCACTCAACATGCTTAAACAAGCCATATGGGAAATCCCGACGGCATCAAAAATCAAACACTTCCTATGGAAGGTTTTGAATGGTGCTATTGCGGTGGGAGCTAATTTAGCTAAAAGAGGCATGAAAGTTGATTCCACCTGTCAATCCTGTGGCCATCACACAGAGACAATTTCTCACTTATTATTCACATGCCCTATAGCCCGTCAACTATGGGCTCTATCGGGCTTTCCCCATCCGCAAGGAGGTTTTGACGAGAGCTCTGTCTTCCCTAACATATTCCATTTACTGCAGGCATCAAAACTTGTATCGTCACCTGAGGAATCTAGAAGAATATTCCCGTGGTTGTGCTGGTACATCTGGAAAAATCGAAACCAAAGACTGTTTGGGGAAGATTGTTTCTCTATGCCCCAAATCATTCAAAAGGTCCAAGACGAAGCATCGGCCTGGTTCGCGGCACAACAGGACACTCATCTTCTACCTCAACCACAACATCAAAGATCAGAAGTGTATGGTTCAAATTGGAAGCCTCCTCCGAGATTTTGGCTTAAGTGCAATATCGGCATATCTTTTGACCAATCTACGGGAGTGGGAGGAGCATCTTGGGTCTTACGGGACCATCAGGGGATTGTTATCCTGCATAGCCGAAACGCCTTCATGAACATGGTATCGAAGCAACAGGTTTTTCAAAACAGCATGATTTGGGCCATAGAGAGTATGGTTACTCACCATTGTGGGAAAGTCATTTTTGCTTCAGATTATGCATTGCTGATGAATGCTTTAAAATCCCCGTCTCATTGGCCTATCCTCTATGGTATCACTGATCCTATTCTACAGGCACTTAAGAGTGTTTCTTTTTGGAGATTGCATCGTGAAATCTCGGCATCCAATAGAGGAGCTACTCTCATTGCGAGGAGCGTCACAAGGGACAATAGACTAGCATCGTATGTAGCTATTAGTTTCCCGGAATGGCTCCGTGCTGTGTTCAGCAGTGAGATTGTTTTCTCTTAAGGTTTTTGCCTTGTTTTATGGTTTCACCGTTTGGGACATGAATGTCTCTGTATATATCACTCTGTTTCCTTCTTATATTTATTCAGTGAAAAAAAAAAAAAAAACATGTTCCAGAAAAAAAATAATTTATGAAAGNAATAATTTATGAAAGCTATATCAAGTGGGCTTGAAAAAACATTGGGGAATCCCAAAATTCAAAATTATAATAACGATCCTTACTCGGCTTCTCCAAATAGAACTCTACGCAACATGAAGAAAATCACCGAAGTTTTCATTTCTTTTCACAGATAAAATTGTAATAAGTCCCCAACAAGTTTATAAAAATTAAGATCGAAGAATCCCATTTTCTTTTCCTTTAAGTAACTTGATCTATTATTTTTTATGTTTGAGTAAATTTTCGTTTAAATATACCAATTGCATTCTATTTATCTTTTTAATATCTGAACTATCTGAACACCCAATTTAATACACAAACTATTTATTTTACATGCTTTAATACATAAACTATCAATCATCTACCCAATTTCACAGATCCAATTACTTGCCGTTTAGGGCACCATTAACTTTTTTAATTTTTAAGCAAAATTTTTAAAAATTCAATAAAAATCCAAAAATTAACAAAAAGCTCAAGAAAAAAATTTAAATGTTCCAAAATAAATCAAGAAAATAC
The DNA here is from genome assembly GCA_900406425.1 of Iberis pinnata. Lineage (NCBI taxonomy): Eukaryota > Viridiplantae > Streptophyta > Magnoliopsida > Brassicales > Brassicaceae > Iberis > Iberis pinnata. The sequence goes on from OVBE01005722.1 coordinate 11,311, forward strand.
AAAAAAACAATAAATACTTTTTATATAAAATATGGGTAAATTTCAAATTTTGAAAAAATGTAAAATATATAAATGGATAAATGGTTTACAGTTTATGTTTAGATTTTTGAATTTTGTAAAACATTTTCAAATTTTGGTATTTAACATTTTAAATTTTATTATAAAATGTATTTAGCTGTAAAAATTAATGTTATTATATACTTGTACTGTACTTGAAGAGTTTAAGTTTGATATATTCCAATATCAATATTATTGTTTTGAACTTGTCAACTTTTTAATACGAAAATATTCTATGAATTTTATGCTTTATTAATGTTAAAAATATACTGCTGACAAACATATTTTTTTAATATGTTATATATTTTCGATATATTATTCTAAAAAATCTTATATATTTTAACATATATAATATACTATATGATTTAATATTTTTACTAATAATAAAATAAATAAATATGAAAATAAATATAATTTATATGAGTATGTTTATATATATATATGGAAAAATAATTTTGAACATTTGACATTATATTAAAATTTAAGGAAATATAATTTTTTCTAAAATGGATAAATGAACGATAATTTATGTTTAAATTGTAAAACATGTTAAAATTTTATATAATCTTGTTAAAAGTTTAAAACTTAAACATATTTTCTAAAAAAATATTCAATTTTTATATTTTCTTGATTTATTTTGAAAATTTTGAAATTATATAACTTTTGGATTTTCTTGGATTTTTTTTACTGAATTTTAAACGTTTCGATTAGGAAAAAACAAAAAAATAATTAACAGTGTCTTAAACGGCAAGTAATCGATCTGTGTAAAATAGATATGATCGATATTTTGTGTATTAAAGTAGGTGAATTAAAAATTTGGTGTATTAAGTTGGATATTCAATTTTTTGTGTATTGAAATGTTAAATGAAGTATATTTAGTGTGTATTAAAATAAAAATTTTCCTAGTACCAACGTTTTACGTATTCTTGTCTAACATAATATTTTAAATCCAAGTAACAGGTTGGACAAACGAAAAAAAAACCAAGCAACATAAATTAGATGGTTAAATTTGATATAAATATGTAATATCCTCCAATCCAATGGACACAACATCAACATGAATGAAGAAAGCACAAAAGTATTGCTGGAGAAAATGGGGGAAATAAAAGTGGCTTATATCTCCAGGTGTTGGTATCACAATAATATTCTGAGAGAGATATCTTAAGAGAGCTAAAAACAAGGTTTTGAAAATTCGTTAAATCCCCTGAACTTTTCTAACAACACAAGAAGTGCCGATTTTTTCTCAGATTTACTTCCCTTGAATCTCTCCGATTTTTATTTCTTTCTCTTTTTGCCACACGTATATATTTTTGCATTATAAATAAATTGTTCCTCAATCATCTCTATCTCTATCTCTATGTAATGAATGAGTAACATAAAAAAATGTGCAGTAAAATGATTAGTGAAAGCTATGTAAGAGACAGAGAAGATGATTACTCTGGCTTGTGTCCGAAGAAACAGAAACTTAATGGAAGAAGAAAAGTTCCACGAAGAGGTCCTGGTGTCGCTGAACTTGAGAAGATCCGTCTCGAAGAACAGCACACCTCTCCACTTCCTCCTCCTCTGGAAAAGTCCATCGTTAACAAAACCGGACCGGTTTACCCATTCTCTTCTTATTTCTCAACCGGATCTTTTCCTAATGATTTGATTCCTCCGGCTCCAGTCTTTCAGAGGAAGCACGATTCGTCTCTTCACTATCTCCCACAGGTAAGATACTCATAAACATATTTAAAAGAAAATCGACATTTTTTGTTTACTGTAAGTGCTTTGTGTGTTTACAGATGACTCTACCAATTCCAGGATCTGGNATATCAGTTTATAGAGCCCCATTTAAATCAAACATCTTCTTGCATTGACAATGTCTCTCAATTTCTAGACCAAGAAAAGGCAAATTCCAGACTTAATTTTTATTTTAAAATCCTTTTAAAACTCAATACAACCAGTTCGAGTTTTAATTCCTGATGTATTATTTTTTAACAGCTTGCATCCGCGAAGAGGACATGGAATTTTATGGCAGATTCCACAAAATGTAGTGTTGGACCGACCAATATTAACATCTCAAGGTCTGTTTTTGTAGCTTTAAATCAGTTTCTTTAGTTATATGTATACAAAAGTCATGTTTCTTTATATGACATGTTTCTTTTGTGGAATTGTGTTTTAGAGATGGTAAACAAATCAGGTCAATGGACTTGAGACTAAAAAATCATATTCAAGATTCAAGAACCATAACTAGAAACTCAATCACAATTGATTCTCTTCCTACCGCAACTTTCATACAGGTTAGTGCATTTTCTAAATGTTTTCATCATTCCGGTTGATTAGTTCATTCTAAATTTCATTCTCATAAACAGAAAGAAGAGACTGATCATGAAATTATGCGAAAGAGCGGTGGAAATCTTTCGTCAAACCGAAAACCGTTCTACAGCTTCTTGCCCTCCAATGACCAGAGAATTAGCCGCCAAGATCCATCCTTTAGCTTGAATAGTGAGAGACATGACTCAGTCCCTGATCACGGCATTGATCTTCGCCTTAAATTATAACTTGGTTTCCTACACTATCTTTCCATTTTGGAGTTTTCATGTTAGTTTGTAGTTTCGGATATCTCTATAAAGAAAGATCTGCCAGACTTTGACTTGTTGTGTTTTGTCTTGTTTAGGGAAATATCTATATATGAGAAATGGAAATAACATTCCTTCTTTACCTTTGACCACAAGAAAAACAGACCTACTTCACATCAAAAATTTATCCCCAGTGCCTTATATACTACACTATTTAACCGAAATACCATATTGATCAAAGATTATAGACACTACCATAATTACACAATTAAAAAGATCAATTTGACCCTAAATCCAACCTCTTCGCTTCTCCTGTTACGCCTAGGTAACTGCAAATTAAAATTTAAAAAATAAAACAGAGCAATTAAACCGTTTATTTGTCAAATCAAAACTTTCCAGATTTCCACAGTTTCCCCTTATCTCTCCTCTCTTGTCTTCACTTCTCCACTTCTCAATCTCTTTCATCTCCACTTTTCACACTGTATTTACTATTTTCATTTCTTCTTCTTATTCTTTCTTGTGTTCATATGAAAATGTCTGCATCTACTAGTTCTAGGAAATCTCTATGAAATAGAGCTCTGAAGTGGAATGCAAGTGGTAGTAAGGAAAAGAAAGCTGTCCACGAGTCAGAAAAGGATGATTTTGTCTTCAATCCTTCTAAATTTCATTCAAGACTGTACGCCACTGATCGATATCCTCCAAGCAGCCGGATAAACTCTTACTCGAAGCCGGAGTTCTTGTTAGATATGGTTGAGGCGTTGAAAGGTACCCCAGATTTGACATACCTAAAATCATCCTTTTTGGTCTACTACTAGAACTACCACTACAAAAGCCGTCCTTATCTAGAAAATTCATCCATCAAATGCTATGTAGATCTCTGATTACATCAAGAAAAAACGAGATGTGGTTTGTCTTTGGTGGTTATCCGTTTAGGTTTTCACTCCGAGAGTTTGGAATAGTGACAGGACTACCATGCTGTAAGTATCATAACGCGCAAGAGTTAAGGAGATTACAAACTCCCACCGACCCTAAAAAACCATATTGGAACATTTTTTCCCCTGGTGAAGACGAGGACCTAACAATAAAAGAGATCGTGGACATGTTAAAGGATGATTGTAGGTTGGCTCAGTGGGACATAATGCCTTCTTGGCATTGGAGGAGGCTAGCTTTAATCATAATAGTTTAAGGGATCCTTATATGCAGCAAACAGCCGGTCCGGGTGACTTCTCCAATTGTAGATATGGTAAAAGACCTTGAGTCGTTTGAGTCATATCCATGGGGACGTGAGTCATTCTGCCTCACACTGAGGATGGTGAAGTTGGGTGATAGGTTCAAATCTATTAAGGCTCTGGAAGAAAAATTCAACCAATCTCATACGACCACTCATGGTTTTACTCTGGCTTTCCAACTGTTCTTCTTCAAGGCAATACATGAGCTTGAGAGATTCCTACCTGATCCAGATGATCAGAACACTTTCACCAATGAATTTCCAAAGTTTATTAGTTTTGAAACTATTTCACAATTCAAAGATTATGGATTTGGAATATATGGACAATGTAAGTTCGATTGGCCACTGCATTACTCATTTGCTTTGTTGTACTGGTAGACTATGTTTGAAGATTCTAATTTTTTGTCGATTTTATTGCGATGCAGCTTGTTGTCAAGCCTTACTTGGACGACATCGACCATATAATGGACGAGAGTGTTAATGATTAGTACGGAAAGGTCGTGGACAAGTCGGTAGAATACATGGAACTTCTTATCGGAAAACAATTCAAGTTCTTGAAGGAGATGTGGTTAGGCTGATACGCAAAGTTGCCTATGATAGTTAATGACAAGAAGAAGACGTCCCAACAAGTATCGTCAATCAGTGATGCCACTCACGATGGTCCACCCCCTCATGTCCACGAATCTTTCAAAAAGTTGATGTTTCATTAAAGAAGAAATTTATGGAGGAATTGAAAGCACACAAGGGCAAGTATAATATTTTTGAAATTGTCAAATATTATCAGTAACTTATCTTATACAAGTATATGTATAAACATAAATTTTGGTCCATGACTGATAATGTCGATGGACATCTAGTTGTCTGTTCCATATTCAAGGACATAGCTACCCCCCAGAAGTGGATTGATACCCCGATGAGTACACATAATATCATTCATTTTAAAATTAAATCAGAATTATCAGCTGACAGCTTATGTTTAATACAACACGTGGAAGCACTATTGAGTCTAATTTGGCGTAAACATGGAGATAGATTAGTACATGACATAGTTTCCATACTTAATAGCTGGTTCATCCGTTTGCTGGTTGACGAATATTATCAATGTAGTAGCAAAAAAATCAGAAGTAGGATGGAAATGGAACAACACCATCAAGAACTTTGTCAACGGTCTCGTCCCAAGTCGATTCAACAAACTACCTTGGTATTCTCACAGTGACACTATTTACGCCCTTATGAATTGGGGTAAAGAGCATTGGGTTGCACTTGTGATCGACTTAAAGGAAGGTAAGATTGACATTTTAGATTCCTCCCAAGGTGGTTTCACTAATGAACAGGTGGATGAGATCATGAAGCCCGTGGACGACTTTGGTTGTCAACAAGCTGGTGAACAGAGAACCTGCTACAGTTTGTGTTCCAGCTTTCTTTTCCCACTGTAGAATCCCCGATGTACCTCAAAATGAACGTTGTGGCAACTACTTTCCTTTATCAGTCAAGTTAATTGAGCTTCATGCGCAAAATATTGACTTCAATTTTATCATAGAGGAATGGTGGATAACATGCGCTGTTGGTATGCAATCAATTTGTATGAGGAATACATTCACCCAATCATCTAGTTGGTCATGGTCTATTTGCTCAGTTAAAGTGTTTCAGTTACTTATATTAGTAGAAACTTATCAGAACAGTGCTCTCTGTTTCTTCATGTTTTCTTTTGGTATCATTATGAACAATGTTTTTAAGTGATAGTAAATTATATTTTCAATACTTATATCATTCTTATTAAATTTACACAATCATTTAAATTGTCTATGGAAATTTTAAAAGTTCATAGATAGAATGGACTGAATAGAAAAGATGTCTACCAATTCACCTTCAGTTTGAGTACTTCTTCATCAGCCCAAACTTATAAATTTAACTAGATATTATGGTCTAACATTAAATCAAAACAATTGTTACAATTATTTTTTGACATTCGTGAGTGGGTAATAACTAACAATCTCGTAGACGAAAAATAATAACCTCGTAGACGAATAATACCAACCTGACGAGTTGTTAGATAAAATACGTCAACCAGCAACGACACCTACTTCGAAGCTAACAAAATCATGTCACAAAATATTGTTTCTTGAAAAAGACACTACCAATACCATTCAAAATAATATTAACTTCTAATCTGGGGTTTTGCAACTGGCCCTATTATGTCCACACATGTGACATACTGAACATTTGCGCTTCACCCTTGGTGTCCCTCTACTCTCCTGAAGATTCTACGTTAGTTTTGAGAAATTGTGCATTTACGTGATGAAATTTTGAGAAAATAAACATATTGTGTGTTCTCCTCATGATGGAATTCTAGTGGTCCTTGGTCTTCTCGATGGTCTCTTTGTCTTAAGAGGGTCCACCGTATCCTCGTCCACGAGAATATCTATGTCCCTTTCTTTCGCAGGTGGTAGTATTGTTTATGTCCACAACTTCCCCCATGTTTTCACGGAATAACACTCCCCTACGAGTGTGTAGATGTCTACCTTCTTTATTCCTACACATGCAAAAGCATGACTACATGACACTAAATAACATATCGAACACCTTACAAGTGCATATCTTTTTTTCTGTAAGTTAACTGTAAAGACGCAGCCATTGCTGTCATTAACTTGAAAAATCCAATATGTTGCTGCAAGCACGACACAATCAATTGCGTCTCTTAGATGCTCTATAAGCAGGTCTTCAATTTCTGATGTAAATCTGGTGGATGTCTTTTGAGATTTCTCTCTTCTTGTGCAAAACCATTTCATCAGCATTGTACGGATGACTTCCACCATGGTGGAAATAGGTAACCCTAGCGCTTCTTGAACTACAACATTCAAGGATTCCGATATGTTGCTACTCATAAGGTTGTAACGCATACCTGAGAAATAAGCTAGTGTCCAACATGGCACCCCGATGTCTACCAAATACTTTGCACAATTCTTGTTTTGATGCTGGATCTCCTCAAACAAGTATCTAAATTCACCCACTGTGTATGTCCTTGCTGCATTTGATACCATCGTTGTAAGGTCATCACATATGAACCTATGCTTAACGTTCCTAAATAAGTGGACAACACAAGCGCCATGCTTTGCTCGTGGATAAACGGTTTGTATACCATAATATATAGCCTGATACCTATCGAAGATGAATACAAGATCTTCATTGTCCTCAACGAATCTTGACAACTAAGTGGAAAACCATGTCCACCCAGCTGTGTTCTCACCATCTATCACCCCAAAACCCAAAGGGAATACATGGTAGTTCCCATCTTGTCCACTAGTTGCGACCAAATAGCTTTGATACTTCTCTTTTGTTTGGGTACCATCAATGACAAAAACCTTTCGTATGTACTTATAACCTGCTACAGAAGCTCCCATAGCAAAAAAGGTATTTGAATAACATATCCCCACCGACTGACTGCATATTTTTGACTCCAGTTATTGTCCCTGGATTGGTTTTTTTTAGCATTTTCAAATACGTAGACAAGTAATTATAGATTTCCTCCTCATTGCCCCTTGCATTTTTTAATTGCAATCTCTTTTGTTTTCCAAGTTTTCATATATGAAATAGTCACATTAAGCTCTAATAACACTATCCCAGGGACCTCGCAAGCTCTTGGTCCTTTATGTCCATGAGCATATTTGGATTTTAATAGCTCACCTAGAATTTCGGCTGTCGCCTTTTTACTATAATGAGATTTTGATTCCACATCACATTTTTGTTTCAGATTTTCCGCCCTTATTTCCATGTTTTCAGAGTCGTGGTGTCTAGTTGCATATATCCTCTAATCATATTTCTCGTCCTCGCATACCACAATAACTTTACTCTTGTCCGAACTTCTCACCTTGAAGGTGAACAATCTCTTAACTGAATACATAGAGATAGAATTATGTAGTTCGACTTTGATTTTTAAAACTAAACCTACATATAGTGCATCCCCCCCCCCTTTCAAATTCATGTTTGATGTGTTGCTTCTAATCAGCTTTACATTGTCTTTGAAAGGTGTTGGATCGATGGCAAATCTAGGGATCTCCGTGAAATGGACGGGTCACATGAACTAGATTCACCTTTTTGTGCACTATCATGTTGTCCACTCATTGGTTCTCCATCTAGCTCATCCTCATTAAACACCACTAGCTCTTGTCTATCGCATTCATGGTGTTCTTCTTCATCTACTGTAACATTGTTATCCATACTAAAATCACTCGTGCCCACGTCAAGCAATGGATGTCCATGCACATCATGTCCATGTAGTGGTAGACGAATACTACAATCCACTTCACCATCAATGGAAACCAATTAATGTCAATCGGACCCGACACCTGCATATTGTTTACCTTGCTCTCTGACTTGTTTCAACCAAGTCACCAATATGTCTTGACGATTCCCCTCATTCTAACACCTTATTTTTCTCCGAAATGTCTCAACTGTCATAATTAGTTCTAAATGCCCACTAGTCATAAAGGTTTCCCCATCATTATCATACTTACACTTAAATGAGTATAATCCCATTATGTTGGATACTTGCTGTCAATCAATTCTATCGTATAGTCGAAGTCATAACTACCAAACCCATCTTCACCACTAGATTCACCCGAAGTTCCAATACTCACTTCATGGTCGTCCACGGTTTCATTACTCGCAGCGCCGAGGTAAACTTTCTGCTTCTTAAAAATTTTTCCATCAGTATTACCTTCCACAATTGAGTTTATGTGGACGTTCTCAATTAGACTCACTTCATTGATGAACTCATTATCTTTGTATATTTTGCAACCTTCATCTATCGTCCTTATTGGCTCCTCACCATCGTTTGTTCCTGATACCTCTTGCACTTTAATTCCACATGTATCGTCTTCCATTTTTATATATAGGAACAAATTGAGTCCACCATTCTCGAGTCTTCTCATCTTAAACATTTCCAAGCGGTCATTCGAATCAATACTAATGGGGAACATCTTAGGTTTTGTGAATACTGTTTCTGAGGTCTAGCTCCAGAAAGTTAAAAACAGGGTCTCTGGCTTCGTCTCAAATGCAGCAGCAACTTTTGTTTCCAAACTTAAAAAGTTGTCCGTTGCACTCAATGCCACACACTTTACATACTTATTTCTTGACATACAGAATTGCCATCTTCCAGTTTCTCTGTACTCCCATTTTTCGACAATAACCAACACCCATTCGTCCATTGCATCAAAAAACCTGAAAAGAATATCACAAACGGTGAACATCTTCAACAATTGTTGTCTATACACGATTTGTGCGTTATGAAGTCGGTTACTTTTATAGTTTATGCTGTTCAATATTTAAAAATCACAAAAAATTAAAAGTAAATGCTCTTACCTACCAACACAATTTCTCAACTTCACCTTCAACTTGTCTACGATATGTTGTTGAGGATTATCGATAATGAAGTTTATCCTCATGCTATTACCCAATGGATTTAGCAAGTAATGGCATTAATTTCCAATAAATTCACGTCAAATCATGTTCCTTTACACCCCTCATGTTTGTTTTTCGCGCTACTTTTGGGACACTTTGTACGGGGGCACGCTGATAATTTTGTTTATGCCACTACCATGATATTATGGTATTCTCGGTAACATTTGCAACATATGGTATTCTCGGCAACATGGTGGGCCAAATATGGTAGTTTCGTTAATTGTCTCAAATATTAATAATCCTAAAACCTAATAAATTCATTTTTAAAATCCTAAATTATTTCAAAAACCTGAATTTAAACATAATAATCATTATTTAAATATAAAACAATTTAAGTATCCCTATATTTAACTATAAATTTTTTAAGTCAATAATACTTTTTGTAATATTATAAAACCGTTTTTCAATTGTATTTCAACATATAAATTGTTAAAAAAGTTTTTTATATAAAAAAACACAGTTTATTAAAATGTTTTAGGGAGAGGTGTAAACTTTGGGTACAATAGTTGAGATATGGTAGTATTTAGGGGAAAGTAGTCAATCCAAACCTAAA
>OVBE01005723.1:254-21164 GCA_900406425.1 Iberis pinnata
CATATATATATATATATATATATATATATATATATATATATATATATTTTGGATTTTTAAATATATGCTTATTTCCAAAACCATATGTCCACATATTATTAGTTAGTCTTTTCTCGATCTCAGTTATATATATATATATACATATATAGACTATCATTGATAAGACTATGTATAAACGCATTACAAAAATAAACTATAGTTCTGACCACCATATTAGTTAAAAAGATGTAAAAAAGAAAAAGTTAAGAAGATGTTTCTGATTAACACCGAATAATAAAATTTTGGTAATTGGAAACTACAACTAATAAAAAAACAGTAATTAAAATAGCTATAATTTTTTTGTTGATAATTTTACTAATGTTCCACTATGTTAATGTTACAAAATTAAAACCAACTAATGCACTAAGTAAAAATTTGCAATATAAATTTCACTATGTCTTTAGACACAATGTATATTTTTTGGGAAAAATGTCATTTGATATCAACTTTCAAAAAGTGTTGAAAAAAATACTAAACATTTTTTCTCATTTCAAAAACTACTCATTTTTTTGTTGACTTTCATTTAAGTATCAAAATTTTGTTGATTTTTTCAATTGAGTATCGACGTTAAGTATATCAACTGATTTGATTAATTTTTAAAATCGAGTTCTTCAGATATGTTAAACATGTATAAACATCAACTATTAACATGGTTAATCAGATATGTAAATATAATTAATATTGACACTCGATTAGTAAAATAAAAAATCGATATTTAAATAAAAATCAATACAAGATTGAGTAATTTTTGAAGAGAAAAAAAAGTTTGATATTTTTTTCAACACTTTTTAAAAATTTAGTATTTAAATAACATTTTTCCCTTATTTTTTTTTTATATACACATATCATTTGAGTTAATACATATTTACATGCAGAATGGTACGTACATAAGAAACGGTCCTGGTCTATGGAACATCGGAGACCACGACTTTCGACATCTCTTCGACGGTTACTCCACACTCATCAAACTCCAATTCAAAGACGGTCATCTATTCTCCGGCCACCGTCTTCTAGAATCCGAAGCATACAAAGCCGCTAAAACCCACAAAAAGCTTTGTTACAGAGAATTCTCCGAAACACCAAACAACAAAAACCCATTCTCCGGTATCGGAGAATTCATCAAACTATTCTCCGGCGAATCTTTAACAGACAATGCTAATACCGGAGTAATCAGATTAAGTGATGGACGAGTTATGTGTCTTACAGAGACACAAAAAGGATCGATTTTGATTAATCATGAAACGTTAGAAACTATTGGAAAATTCCAATACGACGACGTTTTGTGTGATCATATGATACAATCTGCACATCCTATTGTAACGGAGACTGAGATGTGGACTTTGATACCGGATCTTGTTAAACCGGGTTATCGAGTTGTTAAGATGAAAACCGGTTCGAATCAAAGAGAAGTTATTGGACGGGTTAAATGTCGGTCTAAGTCATGGGGACCTGGTTGGGTTCATTCTTTTGCTGTGACTGAGAATTATGTTGTTATACCGGAAATGCCTTTGAGATATTCGGTTAAGAATTTGCTTAGAGCTGAACCGACACCACTTTATAAGTTTGAATGGTGTCCTAACGATGGAGCTTTTCTTCATGTCATGTGCAAACTCACCGGAGAAATTGTGAGTGATGTTTTTCTAATGTTTTTAAACTTTTTTTTTATCTTTAACTTTTTGGACTATAACGGACCGGTCTAGTAATCCAAACTCTATAAATATATGAGAAAATGCATTCGATATGTGAGTAATTTAGTTAGATTGAGTAAGCTTTATATTTTTCTAATGTTTTCAAACTTTTTTTTTTGTCACGTTAACTTTTAGACTATAAAAAAACCGATCCAGTAATCCAAACTCTATAAATATGAGAAAATGCATTCGCTATGCGAGTAACTTAGTTAGATTGATAATATAAGTAAGTTTTATAAGACTTGCTACAAAAAATGGCCGGTTATGTATAGTTTTAGAAGAATGATCATCTTAAAAATTAAATGTTGATTATATATTATGTATACGAAATGATTTTTGAGAATGAACCTCTTTTACAAGTTAAAGTAGTTGGTTATTGTTATGTTCTTTAACAAAATTATGTAAATAGTTTTGATTTTTATTCTTTTGATTTATATTTAATATTGGTGGTTGCATATTTTAGAGTTTATGATATGTTTTGTTTGATTTAATAAATATTTTCTCCATTTTATATAATTGTTCTTTTAGATTTTTGATAAACTCTCACATTTTTGTGAGAAACTAGAAAGTAAAAAAAATAAAGAATCAAAATATTAATTGAAAAATAATTTTATATCTTTAATATAATAAAATATTATATATAAATAAAGTGACTTATTTTTAATGTATAAATCCTAAAATAAATAATATATATAAATCACTGAAAACTAAATTATGATTAGTTACTATAACTCATTTATTTTATAATAATTTCATAAAATTTATATTCATGCAAGACATACTAAACCACCTACTTTTTTTTTAATAAAAAGACTGCAACCAAAAGAATCTATGAAATCAACCATTACTAAGAAATGAGAGCTGTATAGTATATCATATTTTTGTTGGTCACAACATATTCATGTTTATAAAACATAGAGTGAAGCAAAGTAGGAGTCTAGGAGACATAAACAATTGCTTGATGTCTTACAGTTTTACAAAATAAATAAATATGCATACAATAAAGAAAAGATTATATGAAAATGGTTCATGTATATATATTACATGTTTGTACTATATTCTACATTACTAAGCTAAAATGTCAATGATCTAATCTGTATGAATAAGGTGGCGAGTGTGGAGGTTCCTGCGTACGTAACGTTTCACTTCATAAACGCATATGAAGAATATGAAAATGGCGACGGAAAAGCGACATCCATCGTTGCAGATTGTTGCGAACACAATGCGGATACTCGAATACTCGATATGCTTCGCCTTCATACTCTACGTTCCTCCCATGGTCACGATGTTTTACCCGATGCTAGGTACATACTTCCTCCGTTTTTTATTGATTGATTTTTTTAGATTTTTCACACATATTAATAAAACACATAAATAACTAGTAATAAATACATATTTTTGTGTAAAACAATTTTTCATATCTTTTAGCCAATAGATTTTCATTGATTTCAATTAATATGCCTAGAAATTTACAATTTTATAATATTTAAAAATAAAATTATATATAAATTGGTAAAAATCAATCTTTTTCAAACAATTTTTTTTTCTAAAACATCAAACATAGACAGAGGGAGTATTAGATTACGATAAATATATCATATCATAAATTTAAAAAGCACAAATCAGTAGTATATTAGGGATATATATATATGAGTCAATTCTTTTTTCTATTAATTGGCTTTAAGTTTTTAAAAAATCATAATTCTAATACGATATCAGAGCTTAATCAAATTTGTGATCTGACACAAAAATGGTCATACTTGTATCGTCCAAAACAATATGAGATTAATGACTATAAAATATCATTAAAGATTAGGAAACATAACTCACAATGGAAACTTAAGTTAATAATCACTAATATGTAAGAGATATGAACCAATATACTAATAACCAATTAGTTTTTGAGTTAGAAACTCATAATCCTACAATAGCATCTGTTACGATATCAGAGCTTAATCAGATTTTTGTTCTGACTCAAATTTCGTCATACTAGCTAGTATCGTCCAAAACAATCCGAGATTAATGACTAAAAGATCATTAAATATTAGGGAACATATCTCACATTGGAAACCTAAACTAATAATCGCTAATATATAAGAGATATGAACCAATATACTAATAACCAATTAGTTTTGAATTAAAAACTCATAATCCTTAAATAGTATCAAAGTCCCATCAGATTCATGGTTTGACCCAAAAATTTTCATGTCAGCTTTGCCTAACCTAATATGAGATTTTTCATCAACCTAATATGAGATTAATGACTAAAAACTCGTTATCTCGAAGAAAAATGTTTTAAAAAACATATCCCAGATGAAAAACTTAAACTGGCAATTACTAATATATAAAATTATGAGTAGCTCAACTCATTACTACTTCATTTTGAGTGTAAATCTCATAATTGTGACACATTATAGATATGTACATGCTTCAACCTTTTGAGTACCACACCTACTATTACAGTTTTTGATTCTAGCTGGTTTATGTGTTTAGAATCGGGAGATTTAGAATACCATTGGATGGGAGCAAATATGGGAAGCTAGAGACAGCTGTAGAGGCCGAGGAACATGGGAGAGCCATGGATATGTGTAGCATCAATCCTTTGTATTTGGGTCTAAAATATCGATATCTTTATGCTTGTGGTGCTAAACGGCCTTGTAACTTCCCAAATGCTCTTTCTAAGGTAAGCCAATTCATTTCTTCTTGATTTTCTTTACATAGCTTTATATGGTATCCGCGGATTTTGTTTGATGCATATACAAACCCCATATATTCTCTTAAAATTGAAAAAATACATCCGCATAACAAGTAGTTATGTTCGATCTTTGATCTGGTAACAAAACAGTAGAAATGACAACCATTAGACTACTTGCTCATTTTTTGTTTTAAAAAGTTCAATAATACATTATTTTAAAATTTATTTACTTTTTTCTCTGGTAGAGATGTTACATACATATTTGCAAATGAGCAAATAGCTTGACCATCTAATGAACCAGATCGAATTGAAAAATAGAAAAATTTATTATACATGCTATATTTTTCATCATCGCCTTGTGAATAATCCTAATACATAAGTATATTTGATATATGTGAATTCTAAAAGTATAAAGAGAAGAATTGGAATATACATTAGCCTTTATTCAAAAATTTAAAAGAGTCTGAGGGTGTATTGAAACAAACATTTGATGTGGTTTGTGTTTTAATAAGTTTGTAGATGATTTTAGGTGAATTAAGGGATTTAAGGTGAATTGTTTTAAAATTTTCTATAATCTCATTTAAAATATGAGATTTAAAATTTTTTATTTTTAATTAAAAATCCACTAAAGTACCATAATATCAGCAAAAATCAACTACTTTAAGTATTCCAAATAATAACAGTAGGTTTCATGATATTTTCAAAAACGTTTATTTAAATAATTGCAGATTTCATAAAAAAATTTTAAAATTCTTGTCTCACTTTAATATAAATCAATCCAAACTTCATATCCAATATACACCCCCTAGATAATTATAGGTCATGAGGTAACAAAACTATTTGATCATCATAATTCCAAAACCATAAATTCTATAATCGGCATACTGTAATGTTCCTTGCTACAAATAAAAAATAATAGTTTTCTATATATGTATCAAATTTTTTAAATAATTTAAAAATGAATGAGCTAGGTTGATGTTGTGGAGAAGAAAGTGAAGAATTGGCATGAACATGGTATTATACCATCCGAACCATTCTTTGTACCTCGTCCCGGCGCAACCCATGAAGATGATGGTTAGTTCTAAAACACATGGACTTGATTTTTTATGAACTAACGGTTTAATTTTGTTTTAGGCAAATGACCGATCTTTGTTAATACTTTGTTACATGATGTAAAACATCTTTTCATCGTATATCGAAACAAAAATATTATAAATTTAACTCTTGAATTTAAACCACTAATTCAACATATTGTTGATATTTTTTCGTTAATTATGCTTCGATATAAGTTTTGATTTTCTATTTTTGGTTTTGTGTTGTAAAAAGGAGTGGTGATATCAATAGTAAGTGAAGAAAATGGAGGAAGCTATGCGATTTTGCTAGATGGAATATCCTTTGAAGAAATAGCAAGAGCTAAGTTTCCTTATGGTCTTCCTTATGGTTTACATGGTTGTTGGATTCCGAAAGAGTGATCACTACAAATCTGAACACAAACATTCTCATTATACAAAAAACAAAAATATATGTAATTTTTATTTATACACATTTGTATAATTAATATATAGCTATATATATATATATATAAATTTGTACAGGTTTTATAAATTGTAATCTCTTGTTTTTGTCTCATAATATAATGTACAAACCTAAAATAAAAGAAATGGATGGTGGTGGATATAGTTATTTGAATATAATTTGCATTTTCTTAAGTAAGGATTATTTTTGTCAACTTTCATCTTTAGAACAGGTTAATATAATAGTCTACATTCTAATAACCTTTTTTTTTTTTTTTTTTTNATAGCAAGTAAACATGTTCGAATTTTGGTCTAAGGAAAAAAAAAGTAAAGATAACAATTAGATGATTTTAATGAAAAAACTTTGTATTATATCAAAATTTTATCTTTTGCTAATTACAAAAGTAAGTAAATATCATATATAAGTAATAGTATTTTTCATTTTGGTGGACTTATCAATTGTTGTCATTGCCCAAGTTATTAGTTGTCTATTTCTTGCTAGTCGAATCTGAACAAAAACTGAACCTTGCTTGGAATATGAAATTGCATGATCTTTGATCTCATGGATAGGATATACAAACTTGGATTATCTTCGAGCATTTTTGCCACTCTTGTTAGTCCGAGTAGATTCTCCGCCTTAATCAGCTTTCTTTCAATCCATGTATCAATTACTGAGTGTTGGGCCTTTTCTGGAATGAGCTTGGTAGAAAGTGTTAGGTTTGAACTGACAAGAATTAGATCTCATGCAGTTCTGGTTCACGATTTTTGAACTACATAGGATTAGGTTTGGAATCGACTCGGATAATTGAGGGAATTGGAAAAAGGAAAGAATGGTTTGAACAAAAGTAGAAAGAGATAAAGAATGTTTAAAATAGCTTAGTAGGGTATCAATAAGAAGAAAAGAAAATAGTATCATCTAGTAAAGGATTTGGGAAGGAAACTAAAAGTTGAAAAGTTTGGCTTAGCACAAAACAGAATAGTATTGTATAAGAGGCAAAAACCTAAGAAACGATAGAAGAATGAAAAAGGGAAATGAAAGCCATAAATCCTTAAAATCAAAGAATTACCAATCCGCTAGAATTGAAAATAAAGTAAATCCTCCCCTTAAATTAAGTAGTGATGAAAGAATAACAAAAAAGACATGAGAACCAAGATGGTTCCTTTGAGGTTTCAAGGGTAGAAATAGGATTCACCAGCATGTTCAAATAGGAAAGCTTTTAGCTTTTGAGTTTATGGGTAGATGAGATCCTAATCTTGTATGCATCTAAGTGTTCTCACCTTTAGCATTCTACTAAAGCTCATTCCCTTTTGAGTGATCCTTTTGAATGAAAAAACCGCAGCATAAAGAGAGCATTTTTGTCTCTTAAACCAGTCCCTAAACCAAATGAGTTCAATGAATTTGTATAACTTGATTCACGTTTTCCACTTAATGATTATTAAAGAGATGAAAAAATTGAATGTTTTTGGAAGTTAGGATTGATCTCAATTAAGTTTTGATGAGTAAGGCTAAGATTTTTAAGTAAGATGAGATTGGTATGCACTTTAGAACTAGTAATTTGAACACCGACGTCACTTATTTTAGCAGCATATTTTGGTTCTGAGTCTTCATTTTCAAACTTCTTCTCCAGGCATATGAATTACTTGCTTGAGGGTAAGCAATGATTAATTTTGGAAGAGTTGATATATTAACTTTTTAATGCATTTTAACTCGTCTTTTGCATACATTATAAGTAGATTCGCGTGCATATAGGTTATTTTAGCATGAATTTTCATTGCATTTCATTTGTTCAGCTGATAGAAGTGGAGAAACCGAAAGCGCGGATCAAAGAAGCTCAAAGGTTGTATCGGTTTAGACAAACCGTTACAAGTGAAGAAAAGGTTTCGGAGAGGCGTAGCGGTTTGGCGTACCGGTTTGGCCAAACCGCACAAAGCAAAGTCACTTTCCATAAGCTTATACCGGTCTGGCGTACCGGTCTGGCGTACCGGTTAAGCCAAACCGATACGCACGACAAAAATTCATATATTTGGTGTATCGGTCTGGCTAAACCTGTATCAACCTGAAAATTCAACTATTTGACTTTCTTTTTTTGGCTTAAACCCACTTTCATTGGGTCAACCCATCTATTTTTGGGTTAACCCAATGCCACTTTAGGATACTATATAAGCTTACAAACCTAATTTGGAGAGATTAACCTTGCTTTTCTAAAGAACACTTTGTAATTCTTTTGATTCTAAGCTTATTTTGAGTTTGATTTGATTGGTTCTATCTTCTCAAATCTATTTCTAATCATGATTCAACACATCTCTAATCTTGGATTTTGTGTTTTCTCAATGATTAGTGAGTAGTTTCTAATAAGTAAATGTTTAGGTTGGTTAAGTGATGGATTACGATGTTTAGGATTTAGTTTTCACAAATCTTTATGTAGTATATGATCTTAATGCTAGATTTGACTTGATGAATAGAATCTAGATCTTAGGAAAATTATTTCCCGAAAGGTGTTCGATGAAATTCCAGAACCAATCATTACATGCTAAATGAGTCTTAACCAAGAGATTTGTGTTAGTTTGTTTAGTGGTTTAGCATATATTATAACTTAATTTTTCATAATTGCATGATTATACAAGAGATTGTCTTAATTGCATGATTAGTAAAAGGATTAGTGCCACGAGATTGGATTAGTCTATTTATGGGAATCTTAGACCAAGGATTAGCTTAATTGTTGGTATTAAACATCATAGGATATCACTTAATCATCTAGATCAATAACATATACCATTTTTTAGCCAATTTATCATTGAATTTAAGTTTACATTTAAGTTGACTTTTGTTTGGCTTTGCTTGATTTTGCACAATTGAATGTTACAAATGCTAAATTTTATAGTTTAGACTAAATATGATTCTAATAGGACTATTGTGTTAATATTTCTTGAATTGGATTGATCCTTAAGTGTTATGATGACGTAAGTAGACTTAAGACATTTGCTAGATATAGGATTGGAAAATTCTTGTTTATCAGTTTTGAAGATCCACATTTTCCCAACCATGTGTATAAGCTCAATCGAGCTCTCTATGGTCTTAAACAAGCTCCTAGAGCATGGTATGAGTGATTGATAGTACATCTCGTTAAATCAGGGTTCAAACGAGGAAGCTTGGATAAAACGCTATTTATTCTGCACAAAGGAAGAGATATTCTTAATTCACCGATTTATGTCGATGATATCATCTTTGGAAGCACTAATCATGAGATTATTGATGAGTTTGTTTGTACTATGACAAAAGAATTTCAGATGAGCATGGTTGGAGAGCTCAATTACTTTCTCGGATTACAAGTAAACAATCAGACCAAGGGATTTTTGTTTCTCAAGCTAATTATGAAAGAAACCTAGTGAAAAGATTTGGATTACTAAAAAGTAAAATTGCAAGGACACCAATGAGCACTACAAGAAAGCTGTCAAAAGATGAAACTGGAAAGAAAATGGAAGAAACTATGTATAGAGCAATGATTGGTAGTCTCTTGTACTTAACTGCAAGTCGTCCTGACTTATGCCTAAGTGTGGATTATGTCCTCGTTATCAAGACTGCTCCTAAAGAATTACACTTTGCTGCAGTGAAACGTATTATCAAATACGTTCAAGGTACAATAGACTACAGTATGTATCAATAGACTTATGAACCTTTATTAGTTCTTTGTGAACATCTAAGTGCAATTAAAATTTCTAAGAATCATGTGGAACACTTACGAACTAAGCATGTAGATATAAGGCATCACTTTGTTAGAGAACTTGTAGAGAATAAACTTGTAGTGATTGAGCATGTTTCTTCTAAAAATCGGCTAGCCAATATTTTTACTAAAACGTTTGAATTGAGTACCTACTCGGAGCTTGAAAAGGCTCTAGGTGTTTGTGAACTTTAACTTTGTCAATAGAAATTGTACAGTTCTAGACGATAAATAGCTATAATTAGATGAGATAAAATTTTTTTCTAAAAACCTCTTGCTAAGCAAGTCATACATAAGAAAGAGATGCTCTTCATGCACATCAAAGACAGTAAGCTATAAGAGTGTAAATAAAGAAAAACATTCTTCTTGAATGATGATGCTACCACATTCTCTTTTGGGCTAGATCACTGTTTGGATAGGTGTGAGGTATATTAATAATTGTGTAACACAAAGAGCATTCAAGCGTGTATAAAAAAAAAGTTTGTGTGACAGCTACTCAACTGAGAAACAGCTATACGAAAAAAAGAAAAAGAAAAAAATGCTTAAGATAATCATCTTTGTGTCTCTATAAAAAAGCTCAATGCCACCGTTTTGATGTTCATGGTGATGTGTAGACTACCTATATATAATCAACAAGTGTGAACGCTTCTTGAATCCAGAAATAGATGTCTTGTTGAGCTGGTGAGTTGATTCTTTTCTCTATCTTATATCTTTTTAATCGCATTTGGCTAAAGTTGCTTTATTTCTTAGCTCTGGCTGTGAATTGACACTCATCTCATTTTATGTTTATAAATATATTCGACTTCAATAATTTTTAGCTGATTTTCTCATTCTCAAGTTTCAATTACCACATGGGTACCTCACTCATGCCTCGAACTTAGTTTCTAAGTCCTAAAGTCTTATGTTAAAAGTTTTAATCTCTAATTGGATTATGCAGTTATGTTTATATTTTAGCCATGGCCCATTTTCACTAATCTCTTGCTTGAAGTGTGTTGTTCAGTACTTAGCCTTCGTCATTGCGTCAACTGGCATTCTTCTCCATCTTTTCGTAATCTTGGTTCCCTGTGTCACTCATGCATTTCTAACACAAGAACTCAAACCGGTAAACACTCATGTCTGATGCCATTCGTTCCTCGCTATTCTAGTCATAAGAATCTATGTTCTGCTAGTGTTTAAGCATCAAACGCTGCATACAAGGTAAGTTCTCTCTCTTTTGGTCTTTATCTAAATGTGTACTCAAACAGGGGGAGAATATGGAGGTACATGTGCTTAAAGTGCTGAAAATAAGCTATGAGTGATACATATTAGATTTGATGAATGTGTTTCACGATTTACATTTCTCTTACATTTGATGTTTGACTAATCTTATGATTTTAATTCTTTCTTGGTTTATAAAGTGTGCTCTAATGAATTTGTACTGCAGCGGCTGTGAAATGCCTTGTCCTTGTTGTGCTTGTTATGTCTGCGATTGTAGATGTTTGAGCTACAAATGCTTAAGTTCAGACATTCAGATAAAAAGGGGGAGATTGTTAAGTTATAGACTTTGAGGGACCAAATTGCAATTATTAAAGAATAGATTTCGGCCAAAGAGGATTTCAGAAGAAAATATCATAACAAGAAGATTTATGGAAATCAAGATTAAGGAAAGATTATAAATTGAAGATTTAGAGATCAAGCAAGTATAAAACGATATGTTAGGTTAACCTAGGTCGTAGACGCTCTCTAAGAAAAAGAAGAGAGAGATTAATCGTGTGAGAAAAACAGAGGTCCTGGGTTTTCTTTGGTGAGTGAAAAACGAGTGTTACATACTAGGTGTATGTGAGACATGGTAGATTAGGAACTGGACATTATCGAGTCAAGAGAATTGTCGTCGAATAAATCTGATTAAACAAATATGTAAGATTGTTTAAGTGGTTCTTAATAAAGTGTGTTTATTGGTGAATATTTTATTGTTTTGTGATATTAGAACTTATATGATAAGCAGAATGGAGAAGTTAGAAGAGAGAGCAAGGTGAGAATATTTGCAAAAAAAAAAAAAAAAAAAAAAACNAGACATCTTCTTTTTGTAACATCATGATCTCTTCATGGTATTGTTGTTTTCTTGGTCTTTATAGCAGCAACAGGTTGAGCTTAAAGTAAACTGTGTGAGTACTTTTGAGGGTATTAGTTTGATAACCAAACACATCAAGAAATGAGAATATCAACTCAAAACTTCCTTTGGTAAGTAAATGTATACAAAAGAAAAGAAGGAAGTAAAAAGTGACACAAATATATTTTTGATGGATATATTTTGTTTGGTGGTATCGTGAGACTGACCTTTTGATGATTAAAGCACAAATATGCATCACAACGTGGGACAAAGATCATCATCATTCATGAAATACATGGAGAAAGAAAAGTGATTTGTAATAAGGAGAATTTTTAATTTTCTTATTTTCTAGTTTATGTATATATTTTTGGTTTTGTTATATAAGAAATTTTGGTTAGAAACAAAGAAAAAGCTTTTCGTTTAAAATATTATGTTTATTTTACATTAAAGATATATTAAACAATCAATAATTCTCGGTATTTTATTAATTATTGGGTATGATATTTTTAATAGTTTAAAAATCTACATAGGATTACAAAAATTAAAACAAATATAAAAATTTAATGTCTTGATTGGTAGAACATAGAAGAGAGTATTATGATCAATGCTCATTCAATCATGTTTACTTTAATAATCATTAGGTGAGCATTTAAAATATGTCTATGCTTCACACCTCTATGCTTTTAGAAAGAGATTTTCAAGAGCATTGAACATTAAAATATTATAAAATTATTGTATATGTTAGATAACCTCAAAAATATATTTATATTCATTTTAAATTACTACTTAATTATTTTTTCTTATTGTAATTTAAAATTTAAAATAATTTTAAAATATCATAATAAAACCATTTTATTTTAATTTTTATGTTCATTTTTTAAATATATATATATATATTAAATTAGTATTTTATTATTATTTTATTTGTTCCATTTGATAAAAAGTTATAAGATAAATAATTTATATATGAAAAATCTTATGAAATAAAATTATAAAATTGTTATTATTTTATTATAATAAAGACTTATTATAATAACTTTATATTAATGATTTTCAATAAATATATATATATATATATTAATTTTAATATTACTACTTACTATTAAGTGGAATTTCTTGAAATGTCATCAATAGAAGTTCAAATTCCAAAATTACTACACACTCCTAAAAGTTCCAAAAATACTACATACTCCCAAATGTTTCAAAAATACCACAAATATAAAAAGTAAAATTTAAAGGTTTAAAATTTAAAACTTTTGGGTTGTGTTCACTAAATAGAGTTTAGGGTTTAGTTTTGAAGAGGGTAGGCTTTGGTTTTGGGGTTTTGGATCTTAAATTTGAAGTTCTAAGGCTATTTCATTTTTTTGTGGTATTTTTGTAAGAAAAATATTTATGTGATATCTTTGAAAAAAATATGGTATTTTTGGAATTATGGAAGTGTGTGGTATTTTTGGAATAAATTTAATTTTTTGTGGTATTTTTGAGAATATCTCTACTATTAATTTATTTTTAATTTGAAAAATTATAAGATAATAATTGAAATATTGAGATAACTTACGATATAATATATATATATATATATATGAAATTATATAATATATTTACTATATAATATTTTAACATATATTTTTAATAATTAGATGAAATTTTTATAATCATATATTGATATATCAATCACTAAATTATGCATATTAAACAAGAGCATATAACTTCTGCAACATAAGTAATATGTTGCATACAACTTTTGTTTTACTATAAGCATTTCTAGTCGGTCATTTAACATCTTGTATATGGGGAGTATATGCTATTTAAACATGGTTTCATTATGATTAAATAAGTAGGACAATTAAAAGAATTAAAAATTAAAAAGGAGAGATTTCTTGTAAAATGATTATTGTGTAATCAAACACTTGAAGACTTGTTATTAGGGGTGGAATGGTCCGGATATCTGGAATATTTTAAAATATTCAAATCCGTAAAAATACTACCTAGATGTGGATTTGGGATCCTCAGATATCCGGATCTAGGATCCTCAGATATCCAGACCCGATTCTAGTTTTTTTTATTTTAATTTATAAAACTAGAAAAATATATATATAAAATAATTATAAAATTAATTTTAATATATATATATATATATATTATAATAATAAAATTTAAATATTTATTATATTTTAAATATAATTAATATACATAGGTCTAGATCCGAATACGCCTGAATCCTAGATTTTACTATTTGGATCCGGATATGGGCTCCTTGAGTATTCTAATTTTTGGAGCGGATCTGGGTGGATCCTAGATACTAATTTCAACCTTACTTGTTATAACATCTATTTTTGTGGAAATGATCATTGCTAATATTGTCCTTGCCACAAGAACAAGATTATATGATTGAGTTTTTCAGATGGAATATGATGGAAAATCAATGGAGGTTTTAGAATGATTGGTGGTTGAACCATGAATAAAGTTTTTCAAAATTCTGTTAGATCTCTCATTAATTCTTTGATTCATCAATAATCACACATATGCTATAAAAGTGAAGACCATCATCACTACCAAATATATATAGAGTTGTAACACTCTCGAGCATTCATATCCATGAATTCTAGACTGATCTCTTTTGGTTTGTGGATTCTTATTTGAAAAATAACAAAAATATATATTTTAATGATATAGATATTCAAATCAATTTAAAAATAAAATTTCTTTGTACACCACTAGTATAAAGCAAGATACTACAAAAATAATAATACAACATGCCAAAGATAGTGAAACATGATCCTGAAAGTTTAGTTTTCATTGAGACAATATAATCAGAGATAGTGAAACATTCCAAATGGATAAATCTTGATTTGCACTTAGTGATGATTGATGTTTAGATAGTATCAACATCATAGCTACATGGCAAATTATTTTTTTATCAATTACAATGTAAGCAATATATTATTTGGAATGTTTTTCTAAAAATAGAAAAGTTTATTTAACTTGTTATTTTTGGGGGTTAGATAAATTCAGATGCTTTACACCTTTTGTATTAACAAAAACTCGTTCATTTATATGAAATTTCCAAATTACCAAAAAGTGTATATAGAAAAGTTTAGATGAATTCTTTCAAATACTATCAAAAGAAGTTCAAATTTCAAAAATACCACACACTCCAACAAGTTCAGAAAAAAAATAACACACTTTTATATGTTCCAAAATTTTCACAAACACAAAAAGTAAATTTTAAGGGTTTAAATTTTAAAATTTTGGGTTTTGATTCACTAAATAGAGTTTAAGGTTTAGTTTTAAAAAAGGTAGAGTTTGATTTTGAGATTTTAAGATTTGAATTATAAATTTTAAAGCTATTTCAAATTTATGCTATTATGGAACAATAACATTTTTGTAGTATTTTTGAAAAAAAATTGTGATATTTCTAAAAATTATAGGGGTGTGTGGTATTATTGAAACAAATCTAATTGTTGTAGTATTTTTTAGAATTCCACAAAAATTTATAACCGTAGGAAAGCGACTTTCCTAACCTTATAAATTTTTCTATATAAAGAAAACCAGCCAATCAGAAATATATATATATATATATATATATAATACAAATCCCCAACAAAATAAAAATAATATATTCATTGGATATTTCCAATATATACCTTTGCTTTATTCTCTTAGCATAAAGGTATATTATTTGATCACAAACAAAAAAAATATCATAAATGTTCCTTTATAAGAAAAAATCGCATTAGTATATATATATTTTTACTTAAAACATAAATTTAGATTATTTTTCCCCCCCTCTTTTTACATATATACAAAATGCCTTCTAGATTTTTATGGAACTTGGTAGAGAAATGCTATACTTCTTAGTCTTTGCTGAGAAATTTGTAAAAAGCTTTTACAGTAACTTTTGACTTGTTGGACTAATAATCTGATTACAATTGGCTTTAGTTGTTATAACAAATTGTGACATTTGAATACTATCTTTGCTGTAATTTCAATGCAAGCAAAGTATAAATTATACTATAAGTAGTTTATAAATAAATATATATGGATGTGTTTCAAACATCATTAGTCAATTTAGGCTTTTAAAGTTTTGTCGTGTTATGTCTCAACATAATTAATATCCAAAGCATATGAAACGACAAATAAAATATCATAATTTATACTATAACAAAGTCAATTGGTACATATGGATATTTTACAGAAGCAAAAGAAAATATCTATATATACATATAATATGTATGTATTGTAAATCGATTTCTATTACGAAATCTAATAGAATCAATTCAAGTATATCAACACTTATTATAAAGAAGATAAAATTGACTAACATTTATCCATTCTCTTATTTCGTTTGATACAGATTTAATTCTCCAATTAATCTTGTTTTTTTCAACTTCAAAACCTCTTTTTTCGCTTATAATCTTATGTTACTTTTATGTTTTTGTAACTTACAGTTTTTTTATTTATTTATTTTTCCTTTTATAATAAATAAAAGGTATATCTTTTAATAAAATTAAACACCACAACATAATATACAATATCGTATTTTCTATTATAATCATTAACTTTTATATTTTTAAAAATGAAACCGTAAGATATATATAAGACGCATAAAATATAAATATTTCTACAATAATATTTTTTCAACTTGACCTTCAAATAATTTAAATGTGCACTTTTATATCAAGCTCACTAGCCTTTAATAATTATAATAAAACTAGAATTAATCGAACAATCGCATATTAATAAGAAACATGATTTTTTTAATGTATCACATACTAATTCCAACTTTTTATTATCTTTATATTAAGAATAATCTTAATTCTCAAATAAATTACATATTATCTTTATTGTCATTTGTATTGCCCTAACGCCGCCAAGCTCTCAGGAATGATAATCGAGGACTCTCTAAAGATGAATTTTTTTTACACCGGCGGCAATGGAGCTCGCCGGGGTCGTCGTTTTTCCACCTTCTGTTGCTTTCCTCTTGTTATCTTCTCGAGTTTTCCTCCGTATTCATTTTTTCTTTTGTTCACCGATGTGATCTCGTCACAAGCTCCGGGTTCATGCTCTCTATCTACTGCTATCCGTCGCTGGCCCTTCAAGCTTACTCTCATCGCGGTCGTGGAAAGCTTCTTCGCCGAATTTGGACTGCTTGAAATATACTGATGAAGCTTCTGTGTGCGCAGTGATCCACAGTTCACCAGATTCATGGACCCTTGTGTTCGCCTTCTTTACTTAAGGCTTTGAGTTTATCGGTTTGGTTTCTTCAATTTTGATTCCCTCTTATCTGGTGTCATTATGGCAGTCCATGTTTGCTGTTGCTCCTTACCTGGGTTTCCAGAAGTATAATCGGCTACCATATCACCACATTCGTTTCTTCAATGAAGGTGTGATAGGTTCTTACTATGTATCATGTTTGGTAAGCGTTCCAATTGTCTCCAAGTTTGATATATTGACATGTAAGTCTTCGAATCACAAAGTTTGTGGTTTACATTCATGTTTAGTCATTATTCATTGTTCTCCTATCATCTTCGTATACTTGGACAAGTATGAGTGATTGTATTCACTTGATGATGTTGTTCCTATTCATTATATTTATTTCGGTCAAAATTTGGTGGTGATAGCATATTTATTGGGTCTTTTCTTTGGAATCTCAAATTTAACTTGTATTGAGATTCTTACTAATTTTGGTCTAGTTCTTTCTAATGTTAAGGACTTAGTTCCATATGTTAGCTTTGGTTTCTATCTTGTTGTCGATGCAGTGTAGAGTGCAAAGCTGATTTGTGATTTGACCTCTTTCTCACCTAAGGTTCAGTGGACTTACTGAGAGTTCAGGAAAGTACTAACACAACTTTGCTCTGTTGTAAGCATTCGCTTATCCCCTCGATCAACTTTTAAACAGTTCTTATGTTTGGTGTTCTTTACAGAGCCTATGAAATTGGTCTTGTGTCTCGTCTCTGTAGTAGACGATATCTCCTTCGACATAAGTGTATCTCAGTACACTATAGATTCTTTCTCCCTTGATTTGGGATGTCATGCCAACGAGTTTCGAATATTCTTCCAAGATGGTTTGTTTTGTTGTTTCTTTGGCTCAATCTTTCTTATTTATGTTATGTTATGTTGTTTGTAATCATTTACTCCTTTAATGGAGTGTTTTATTAATGAAATATCTTGTTTGACAAAAAAAACAACCTCACAAAGAGGTACAACAAATCTCATCACGAAGAATTACTGAACCAACATGGGTAATTAATCTATGCTTAAAACCAAAAATAAGATTAACTAGTGCTCCAATAATGGAAAAAATCACATCCCTTATAACGAGTTCATCATCTAGGTTATCTTCTAAACTTGCATAGTTATGGATAGGCCTCAAAGATTCCAGACAATGCAGGTCTAGATAGTAGGAGGCAACCCCAATGAAGTTGTTCACTATAATCTAAAGCAACCCAATTTACAAAAAAAACTAGACTAATTACAAACAATACAAAATAAAGGAACTCGGTTGGGTTGGCCAAAAAAGTAAATGGGCCTAGCAAAGAACTGAAGGCGGCCCACACCTAGGCCAATCATTAACTTTTACATAAGCTTCATTCTTTATAATTAAACTGTAAAATATATAAGCCGCATAAAATATAAATATTTCTAATAATTTTCTACTTGACCTTTAAATAATTTAAATGTGCACTTTTATATCAAACTCACTAATCTTTAATTATTGTAAAAAATTAGAATTACTCGAATCATGACAATCGCATATTAATATTAATAAGCAACATTATTTCTTTTATGTATCACAAACTAATTCTAACTTTCTATTATCTTTATATTAAGAAAAACCTTAATTCTCAAATAATATTCATATTATCATTTTTGTCAACTATTGCATTAAATTATAATAAACAACATCACAAACAAAACAATACACAACTTGAATAGTTAGAAGTTCGCCCTAACGCCGCTGAAGCTCTCAGGCACGATAATCGAAGACGCTCTAAAGATGAATTTTCTCGACGTCGGTGGCAATGGAGCTCGCCGGCGTCATCGTTTTTCCACCTTATGTTGCTTTTTATTGTTATCTTCTCGAGTTTTCCTCTGTTTTTTTTTTGCTTCACCGATGTGATCTTGTCGTGAGCTCCAAATTCAGGCTCTCTATCTTCTGCTACCCATCGCTGGCCCTTCGAGCTTACTCTCATCGTGGTCATAGAAAGCTTCTTCGTCGAATTTGGAACGCGTGAAATATTTTGGTGAAGCTTATGTGTGTGTAGTGATCCACAACACCATATTCATGGACCTTTGTGTTCGTCTCCTTTACTTAAGGCTTTGAGTTTATCGGTTTAGTTTCTTCAACTTTGATTCCCTCTTATCTGGTTTCATTATGGTAGTCCATGTCTGCTTCTGCTCCTTACCTGGGTTTCCAGAAGTCTAATCGGCTACCATATCACCACATTCGCTTCTTCAATTAAGGTGTGATAGGTTCTTACTTTGTATCATGTTTGGTAAGCGTTCCAATTGTATTCAAGTTTAATACATGTAATTCGTCGAATCACAAAGTTTGTGGTTTACATCCATGCTTAGTCATTAGTCATTGTTCTCCTATCATCTTCGTATACTTGGACAAGTATGAGTGATTTTATTCACTTGATGATGTTGTTCCTATGCATTATACTTATTTCGGTCCAAATTTGGTGGTGATAGCATCTTTATTGGGTCTTTTCTTTGGAATTCCAAATTTACCTTGTACTGAGGTTCTTATTAACGTTGTTCTAGTTCTTTCTAACGTTAAGGGTTAGTTCTATATGTTAGCTTTGGTTTCTATCTTGTTGTCGTTGTAGTGTGGAATGCAAAGCTGATTTATGATTTGACCTCTTTCTCTCCTAAGGTTCGGTAGACTTACCGAGAGTTCAGGAAAGTACTGGCACAGCTTTGCTATGTTGTAAGCATTCACTTCTCTCCTCAATCAACCTTCAAACAGTTCTTATGTTTGGTGTTCTTTACATAGACTATGAAATTGGTCTCGTGTCTCCTCTCTGATGACATCTCCTTCGACATAAGTGTATCCCAGTACACTATAGCCTCCTTCTCCCTTGATTTGGGATGTCATGCCAACGAGCTTTGAATATTCTTCTAAGATGGTTCATTTTGCTGTTTATTTGGCTCTATTTTTCTTATTTATGTTATGTTTATGTTGTTGTTTGTAATCCTTTACTCCTTTAATGGAGTGTAAACTATTTCTTTTATTAATGAAATATCTTGTTTGACAACAAAACAAACAACTCACAAAGAAGTACAACCAATCTCATCACGGAGAATTACTGACCCAACAAGGATAACTAACCTATGATTAAAACCAAAACTAAGATTAACTAGTGCTCCAATAATGGAAAAAAAAAATTAACATCCCTTATAAGGAGTTCAACATCTAGATTATCTTCTAGACATGGATAGTTGTGATAAGTGATTACCCAAAGTTATCACTTAAGAGCTTATCCAAGCGTTTCTAGTCATTTGGAACGATAGCCTACCGCCAATTCAGAAAGAATTCATGACTCATAAGCCAAACTGAGTCACTGTGATGAAGAACATGTTGAAGGAGGAAAGGAGAACCGGATCTGCAAAGCAAACAAAAAGGCGGGTCATAGAAAAAGTTGTATAATAGGAAGTACGGTGCTGGCAGAATGTGGGACACCGGTAGCAAAAAAAAAAAGTACAAAATTGAAAAGACGCAAAAGAAATATGTGAGAGAAAAATAGAAGAGAGAAAAACTCTTCATTAATAAACATATTATTCATAAACCATACATAAATATATGATTACATATTTAACATAATAAAAATATAACATTAAATAAATTTATAGTGTCGTACATAACAAACAAAGTATATATAACATACTCAATTGGTACATATGGATATTTTCACGGAGGCGTACACAAATTGAAAGGAAATATCTATATACACATATAATATGTATGTATACGCACGTATGGAAGTTATATCGTTTAAAAATGGTCAATTTGATCATGTGTTAACGTTTAAGGTTGTAAATATAACGTAGATACGATAGTCAATCTTTTAACGTGTATATCTCATTTTTGAAGTAAGTAATTTTCCATATTTAATAATCAAAACCGATCTTATAATTTTGAGGACTATATATATATATA
>OVBE01005724.1:0-21163 GCA_900406425.1 Iberis pinnata
CAGGAACGACCTTACCCTTGATTGCACGTCTTTACCTTTCTTGCATTTCTCTGTTTTGTGCATTTTTACTTTCGTTGCACCTAGTACCCTTAGCACCCAAACCATTTTTAATATCAGCTTGACTTTTAAGCATCCAGCACATTCTCACTGCTTAGTACTTTCCCATTATGGATTGACAAAAACCCATCCATACTACAACGATGGGTTGATTGATNAGGGACACAAAATCCCTATTATCACGCACGCATCTTAAAATTTTGTTGTAGCGACACATCATAGACCTCCTCCCCATGTTCCCATAATATATTCAACTCATGTATTAAAGGTTGTAAAAACACGTCAAGCGCTCGTTTTGGATGATCGGGCCCTGGTACAAGCACATAGAGAAACAGAAACTATCGGTTCATACACAAAGATGACGGCAAGTTGTAAGGTGTCAATATTACTGTCCACAGAGAGTATTGTCTACCATGCTTCCCAAAAGGGCTGAATCCATATGTACTTAATCCAAGATAAACGTTACGTTTCTCTTATGAAAAATCCGGATATGTAGTATGAAAATGACGCCAAGCTTCTGCATCAGAAGGATGTGTAATATCTCCATCAAATCTATGCTCAGCATGCCATCTTATTGCCGCAACTGTTCTCTAAGACTGATACAACCGCTTCAACCTATCTGTTAGTGGCAAATACCACATCCTCTTGTAAGGCACAGAAACTCTACCGCATGTATCCATATACCTTGGTTTCCAAAAAAGTTGACAACGTGTACGATTTTCATCGCGTCTCCTATAGATCATACATTTTTCGATGCACACATTTATAATCTGGTAAGGCAATCCAAGTCCCGACACAAGTTTTTGTATCTCGTAATATGATTCTGAAGCATTGTTATTCTCTGGCAAGATATCCCTCATCATCTTCGCTATTGCATCAATACAATCCTCAGCCAAATTATAATCTGTCTTTATCCCCATCAACCTACTTACAGCAGATAAAGGCGAATGACCACCTCTACATCCTCTATATAATGGCTGATTTGCTGCATCTAACATACCGAAAAACCATCTTGCTTCTAAATTAGGTTCTTTATTTGAAACATGCGCTGTTTCTATAGGTTCTCTATACACATCATTAACCATTTGAACTGTAGGTGTCCCAAAACCTAATTCCATTCTATGTTCCTCTATCCTATCGGCCAATGGTTCGCTAGCGCTACTACTACTACCAAAATCAACAGGTCTTTCTCCATGTAAATACCAAATCTTATACCCCGGCAAAAATCCATTGCAATACAAGTGATTCCATACTAAATCTATTCTGATATTATGAGAATTCTGACGGAATTTCTGTCACATATCTGTCACTAATTTGCGACAGACCAAAATCCGTCACTAATTACTAACGGAATTTCGGATGGACACTGGCTATCAGATATCCGTCACTAAGCCATCAATTTTTACTAACAGATGATTTGCCATCAGAATGTCCGTCAGAATTCTGTCTGTTTTCTTGTAGTGGCAAGCACATGCTTGCTCTGCTTGGGCCCATGACCGCCTCTGGGTACAATTATAATTTTACATTACATTAAAGAACAAATATAAAACTCCAATAATAATTTCAGAGACAATACATTTTTGGGAGTGATAAGCAAAAGAGATAAATTAGCAACTTTTTAGAGAGATTGTGAGGCAAACATCCTAGTCTCCTCAAAGTGAGTGATATCGTCGAATTATAAAATATATTGAAAGCTTTAAAGAGAAAATGAAAACAGATGCAACATTGAGCTAAAGAAGAGACTTTTATTAAGGCTGAAACATTTTCATTAGGTTAAAGATTAGAGTGAGCTAAGACAATGCTTTGTACAACTTTGAGAGAGAAGAAGACAAGATTAAAAAGATGACTCATGTGTACGTTAGAGGAATATAATGGTTCTGCAGAGGAATCTTTGTCAAGCTGTCAATTGCTTGAGGAAGTTTCGAAGAAGGTCCCTTTTGATGCTGAGTGAGAGACTATGAATCCTTCATAGGTTTAGGATTTTCTTGGGCTGAATTTTTTTCGGCCAAATAAATGATCTTGGGCTCATTCTTGTGATGAATACCCTCCCTCAAACTTGTGATGGGAGAATTCACAACACCAAGTTTGAACCGTAATGTTGTAAAGGATGAATATGGCAGAGATGTAGTGAAAATATCTGCAAGTTGGAGAGTTGATGGAACATGTTTAACCTCTTATGTGCCCAATGCAACTCTCTCTCTCGAACATAATGATAGTCAGTTTCGAAGTGTTTTGATCTCTTGTGGAAGGCAGGAGTAGCAGAAAGATAGATTGCAGAGACATTGTCACAATACAGTTCTGGTGCAGTGTGTTGTGGCAGACCAAGATCCTTCATTAAAGTTGAATCCATGTAATCTATGCTGCTGTTTCAGACAAGGCTCGATATTCTGCCTCTGTTGAAGACCTTGAGACTGTGTTCTGCTTCTTTGCAGACCAAGAAACAATATTTGAACCAAGAAATGTACATAGACATATAGTTGATCTTCTGGTTTCTGGACAGCCTGCCCAGTCACTGTCACTATAAGCTCGCAATGTTGAATCAGTGTCAGAGATGAAGAACAAACCCATTGTTAAAGTGCCCTTAACATATCTCAAGATTTTTTTAAGAAGAGTGAAGTCTGCAACGGTTGGAGAGTGCATCTTTTGGCAAACATAATTTACTGAGAACTGAATGTCAGGCCTTGTTAAGGTTAAGTACTGCAATTTGCTAGCTAAACTTCGGAAATAAGTGGGATTGCTGAACATAATATCTTGATCTTTAACTTTGCTGAGCTGGAGTGGCAATGGAGTAGCGATTGGTGCACAGTCTAACATGCATGTTGCATTAAGTAGATCAGTTGCATACCTATGTTGACATAGAAACATTCCTTTGTCATTATGTGTAACTTGAATAGCCATGAAGTAGTGTAATTGTCCCATATCTTTCATCTTGAATGTTGTACTCAAACTTGCAATGAATGACTGTAACATCTTATTGCTGTTTCTTGTTAATATAATATCATCCAAAAAAGCAGCAACATCATTGTATCGTTTTTTTATGATAAGTGAATAAGGATGGATCAACTTTACTGCGGACAAATCCTATTTCAATGAGATGATTACTGAATTTATCAAACCAAGCTCTAGGGGTTGTTTAAGTCCATAGAGTGCCTTTTTCAAACATCACACATAATCAGGGTGAGTAGGATCAATAAAACTTGGTGGTTATTGCATATAAACTGTTTCTTCAAGATCTCCATGTAGAAATGCATTCTTGACATCAAGCTGTTTTATATCTCAATTTTGTACTGTGGCTATGTGGAGAACAAATATGACAATAGTTGTCTTGACTACTGGACTATAGGTTTCAACATAGTCTATTCCTTCTTCATGTAGGAAACCCTTTGCTACCAGCCTTGCTTTGAGCTTATCTAGACTGCCATCTGCTTTGATTTTGGTTATGAAAACCCATCTGCAGCCTATAATATTCATTATGGTTTAGGAGCTACCAGGTCCCATGTATGTGTTTCTTTTACTGTATATATTTCTTCTTGCATTGCCAGTTTCCATCCTGGGTGATTTAGTGCAGAGACTACTGATTTTGGTTTAACATGAATAGTAGAAATTGCAGATAAAGCATACTTTGGGTTTGGTTTACGTCCCTGACTTATCTCTTGTTGTCATAGTGTGTTCATTAGTATGAATTGGTGCAAGAGCCAGTGGAGGAAAATCATCTAGTTGAAGTGAGAAGCTTTCAAAAAAAGGTGCAGAGACTGCAGAACTCTCTGTTTGTACAGAAGCAGCTGTAGAAGTCTCTGAAGAGACAGGAGTAATGTGCACTGACTATGGAGAAGTCATTGTATTATCTGATACTTCAGTCATCTCAATAGGTGATGTATGTGGTACTGAATCTTGTTCTTCAGGTTGTTGAAAAAGAACCCTACGAGGAGGTTCAAGATGATCAGAAGTTAGCTCATTTTCTTCAGTAGTAATGGGTGGTCGTGGAAAACCAGATTGCCAAGCTGAGTGTAGTGCTGTAGTTGATTCAGGAATTAATGCCTGATAATCATATGTGAAAGGAAACTGAGCTTCATCAAAAAGAACATGCCTACTAATGTAGACTCTGCCAGTTGTTGGGTAAACACATCTATAACATTTGTATTTTTCATTGTAGCCCACAAAGACACACTTTAAAGACTTGGGATCAAACTTGTTCTGAGTGTAAGGCCGTAGAGAAGGATACCAAGCACAACCAAAAGTTCTGAGGGAAGTATAAACAGGCTATTTTCCAAACAGTGTTTCATAAGGACTTATGGCTATTGAATGAACTGAAGTTGGCAGTAGATTAATGATAAAATTGGTTGTAAAGTAAGCTTCTATCCAGTAGTTTGAGGAACATGGCTCTCAAACATCATAGGAAGACTCAATTCTGTCAGATGTCATTGTTTTCTCTCAGCAATTCCATTTTGCTGAGGGGTATGAGGGCAAGATATGGATTGTTTGATTCCAGATATTGCAAGATGATTGAGAAATTGTTTGCTGATGAATTCACCACCACCATCACACTGAAATATGCTAATTTTGTGACTAAGCAGATTCTCAACAAGGCTTTGAAATGATTTGAAAACAGCAAAGAAATCAGACTTTTGTTTTAAGGGGTAGAACCAACTGAATCTGGAATAATGATCAATGAAAACGACATAGTATTTGAATCCTTAAACAGATAAAACAGGTGCAGGACCCTAGAGATCACAATGAACTTTCTCAAGGGGTCTAGTTGCAACAAAAGTAGAAGACAGAAAAGGAAGTCTATTGCTTTTTCCTAATTGACAGGAGTCACATAGTCTGGAAATAATCTTATTTATATGAAAAGATTTTCTCTTGGACAGTATTTGGAGGATCTCATTGCTAGGATATCCCAGCCTCCTGTGCCACACTTCAGCACTTTCACTTGTTGTTGTGTAGAGTAGAAAGCTAGAAACTGAGGATCCTCAAGCAAATACAGTCCATTACTTCTGCGGCCCTGTGTTAGCAGCTGATTGGTTCTTTTGTCCTTTATTTTCACACGACCACAGTCAAAAACAAATTCGCAGGGATAATCATAGGTGAGCTTAGATACAGACAGCGGATTCTTAGTGATATCAGGGCAAACAAGAACATCAGACAGAGGTATTGTACCCGACATAGTAGACAGAGCAATAGAACCAATGTGTGTTATTGTTAGAAAGTCACCATTTCCCACCATGACTGCATCATTACCTTCATAAGGTCTTGAGTTCTGAAGGTTCAGAGATGAATGAGTGATGTGACAAGAAGCACCTGTGTCAGGATACCACTCATTTCCCATATGGTCCTGTCCATTCTCCCTTGTAGCAGTAAGGGCATTATGATTTGAGTCATGTTGATAACTGTGATCAAAACGTTTCCAGCACTGTAAAGCAACTGTGATCAAAATGTTTCCAGCACTGTAACGCAGCATGTCCAAAACGTTTACAGATTTGACAAGTTGGTCTTGATTCTTGATTTGGTATGGCAGAGGAGGCTTTTTCTTCAGATGAGATGATTTGCTGATGAAAACCCTTTCCTCTAGTGGAGCAGTTACCTATTCCTCTACCTCCACGGTTATAAACTGAGCTTCTGCCTCTATTGGAGTAGTTTGAGTAGTCTTCTGCAATAAAGGCAAGGTGTGGTGTTACAGTTTGAGAAAGGTTTTCATAAGCTTGGATTTTATCCTCAAAACCACTTAGTTGAGATACAATATCTTCATAGGCAGGTCATGGATAAGTGTTCATTTTGTTTTCCAAAATTGTTGTTATTGCTTCATATTCCTTTCCTAACCCATTTAGGACTCCAAATATCTTGTTATGGTCTGACACAAGGTGACCAATAGAGCTCAAAGTATCACAAATACCTTTATATTCTCTGAGATACTCAGTCATTGTCTTATTCTGCTTGGTGTGGTTCTGAAGCTTTCTTTGAAGCTCAAAGAGTCGAGATGCAGAGACTCTGTTGAAGTGGGTGGCTAGAGCAGCCCATACTTCATTTGACGTGGGAAGATGGTAAACTTCACTGAGAATGTCTGCAGATAAGGATCCAAGAAGCCAGACCCTCACCATCTGATCCAAAGTAAACCATCGTTCATAAGTTGTATTTTCTCTTACAACGTTTCAAGTCTCTGTTCCAGTGGTAATGGTGAGAGGTGGACATATTTCTGCGCCTGTGATGTAGCCAAGCAGCTTTTGGCCAGAGAGGAAGGACTCAAATTGAGTCTTCCACAAAAGGTAGTTCTTGCTGGTGAGTTTGAGAGTAACACACTGAGTGATACTCAGTTGAGGAAGAGAATCAGCTATGGTGAACCTAAAGCTCTGATACCATGAAAGCTTTAAAGAGAAAATGAAAACAGAGGCGACATTGAGCTAAAGAATAGACTTTTATTAAGGATGAAACATTTTCATTAGGTTAAAGATTACAGTGAGCTAAGACAATGCTTTATACAACTTTGAGAGAGAAGAAGACAAGATTAGAAAGATGACACATGTGTACGTTAGAGGACTATAACGGTTATAAAGGTTCTGCATATGAATCTTTGTCAAGCTGTCAATTGCTTGAGGAAGTTTCGAAGAAGGCCCCTTTTGATGCTGAGTGAGAGACTCTGAATCCTTCAGAAATTTAGGATTGTCTTGGGCTGAAGTTGTTTGGGCAAAATAAATGATTTTGGACTCATTCTTGTGACTAATATTACTCATTTGTAGTAATTACTAGACCACAATCACTTAATTTGTTTATATTAGTTGTGATGTGATATAAAGTAAATCCTGAATATTTCCTTAAATAACGATAAAGGTACCCCATATGATGATTAAATATTGTAAGTACTTACAATATTAGGTAAGGTACGTTGATTGTACTAAATTTATATATAGTACTATCTTAAACTATTTGAACAATCAAATAACTAAATCAATAAATGTTTGGTTAATGCACGTGACGTTTGCTTGCATAATACAGATCTAGGATATACGTGGTTTCAGCATTAGATGAGATTTGTTAGTTGGTCCTTTTTTGTTTTGTCATTAGCTTTTAAATTGAACGAACTAAAAGAATGGTTTGTTAAACGTCACACATCGCATATGCTTACACTTACATTTTTGGCACTAACCATCATAATGATATGAAATTTTATTATTTTAATTAATTAGTGTCCACGAAGTTAAGTTTTATTAATACTTTTTCCATATCGCCTATATTTATTTAAAATAATTATTTAATTGACGGCATAGTTTATATGATGTTTAATTAAGTTTGAAAAATAGACCCACATATTATACTATTGGATTTTAATTCAACAGAAATTATATGATACAAGAACAATACCTATTTTTGTAATTCTTTTATTTTAGAAATGTAATAGACTTATAATAAGAAAGTTTTTATTAGTTTGAAATACTACATTAACATATGTCATAATCTTAATTAAAAAATGACACATGTTATGATCTTATAAATTATAATTTGCTTACATATCGCACTAACGTGAAACTCGTTCCGCTTTATATAATAAGATTCAGCATTATAAACTCATATATATACCCTAAATACCAAAATATAAACCCTAAACCTCTAAATATAAATCCTAAATTCCAAAATATAAACCATGTATCCCTAAATTAAAACCCTAAACTCCAAATATAAACTTTAAAACCAAAAATATAAAGGGACCCAAATATAAAAACTAAACCCCCAAAATATAAACTTTAAACTCCTAAATATAAACTCTAAACCCCAAAATATAACCTTAAACCTTTAATATAAATCCTAAACCCTTAAATATAAACTCTAAATCCCTAAATATAAAACCTAAGTATAAACTATAAACCCCTAAATATAAACTCTAAACCCCTAAATATAAACTCTAAACTCCAAAATATAAATCATAAACCTAGAACAAAAAAGTTAGTCTACAACAAATATAATAGTTTGACTACCAATAATAATAGTCAAACTACCAATAACGTACGTAGAAAAATCAATAAATTTAACCTATGCTAACTTATGTAGACAGTTCATTGTTGTAGGAGTATATATGAATATATCGTATATTATCGATGGAGAGAAAATTCAAACCTATAACTAGATATTATATACTTAATTTTAGGATACATTGAAATTATCTAGTGCAATTCCTCAATAAACAAATTTACACGAGTGCTCATATTTCTCTCTCCATTTCTATCACATCCTACTGGTACATAACTATGGCTATGAATAGGGATACAAAGCGGTGCGTTATTCCCCGCCTTTTCGTAAATAACCCTTTATAATCACCATTCAACAACAAATATAACTCATATGCGGTACTTGATTAAAAAAAACTTAAAAAACAATATTCACTGTTGCGGTACAAATTTGATATAAAAAAAACAAAAAACGCACATAACACACCGTAACACACTAATAAGGCTCCGAATGAGAACTGCGGATTTCATAGTGCGGGACAAAGTGATTAAGCGGGGCGGGACAAAAAAAGTGCGGTGCGGGTAAAAGAAATATATTTGCGGTACAACTGCGGTTCACGAAATATAAGCGGTATAAGAACATTACTGAATGGTGAATAAAAAAGCGGTGCAGAAAATACATTTGAATAATATAAAAATAAAATTAAGTTAATTATAAGAATAAAATCAAATAATTCAAATATATTAATACAAATACATTTATGATTATAAAATTGAATGATTAATTTTTATTAATATAATATTTATATATCATAAACAAAAAGTTTCATAAAATAAAATTTAAATTTGTTAAACATACATATTTATGTTAAATTTATTAATAAAAAATCTCAAGAAATACAAATAACATTATAGTCGGACACTTTGATTTTCCCATAACATGTTTGCAATATTATCTCTTATTTGTGACATGTGTTCTTCATATGATATTTCTGCTTCTTCCATGTCACACAAATCAGGCTCACAATTTACATTGTCAAATTCTTCTTCTAACATTATTTCTGCAAAATCTGCATCTGAAAAATTTGTANTCATTCTAGCCATTACCACTTTTTTTTACGTCAATATCATATCTT
Source organism: Iberis pinnata (assembly GCA_900406425.1). Lineage (NCBI taxonomy): Eukaryota > Viridiplantae > Streptophyta > Magnoliopsida > Brassicales > Brassicaceae > Iberis > Iberis pinnata. Next base: position 9,128 of record OVBE01005724.1, read on the forward strand.
GGACAATCACAAAGAATCCGCCATTTCTTTTTCCAAACTCCAAAACTCCTCTCGATAACAGAACGTAAATAAGCATACCATCGATTAAACAATTCTTGTTTGTTCCGTGGAGGAGCGTTGTTGAACTGCATCATATGATACCTCACAACTCTGCGTCGTGACGATCTATAAGGAGCTAAAAATCCTTGTTTGTTTGGATAACCATAATCAACAAGATAATATTTTTCTGAAGGAGGCAAGGGAAACTCAGTATCACTTTGTTGTGCCTTTGTGAGAACAGCTGTGTCGTGACATGATCCTGGTGTTCCATTCCAAATATATGTGAATAACATATTCAAATCACATATTGCCATAATGTTTAAAGATGCATTATCATGTTGATTCCAAAACATTCCTTGAAGTTCAGGCTTCACTTTTACGCAAACATGAGTTCCATCCATAGCTCCAACGAATCCACTAAAATATAGCCAATATCTTCGATCTACTTGCAGTCTTTCAGGAATTCGGTGTAGTTCTTGTCTTGTTGGAGTTCTCATATAATCACATGCAAGTAATTCAGTAGCTTTTAGAACTTCACTAAATTTTCTCTTCACAATCTCTTGATTTCTTCCAAATCTCAAACCGACATCTCTTTGAACTTCATTGTGACCACATATTCGTAGAAACATAGCCACACTTTCTTCAATACCTACATTTAATGTTGGTTGTAAGCCATAATTTGTTTGTAGCATATGACACAATGATGTAAAACATGACAGTGACATTCGTAGTAACTGAAGACACGCATCATCATCTTGTTGTAGTCTATGCCAAATATTTCTCCATCCTAAACCTCCTTCATTTTTCACTCGTGCTCTTGCGTAATGTCTGTCATAGTAAGTTAAAGCTGGTTCAATTATTAACTCTTGAAAATGTTCATTCTCCGAATTCCATAATTTAATTTTCTCTTTGTAACTTAAACTACGGATGTCTCGTGATCGAAATTGACAAAGACGAAAAACCTGAAATTTTGAAGATATTAGTTACGTTATTATTAAATAGAACCGAAAATGATAAGCACACAACATGTGGAGTTTGACTAAAAAAACTTATTATTTCATAACGTAAACTAGAAATATTAAAATACGAGGACAATAGTTCATAACATAAACTAGAAATATTAAAATATGACGACAATACTTCATATTCCTTTAAGACATCTTGCATACTTTGTTGTAGTGGCTCGTTTCTATCCATCATTAATTGATTCATTTTGATTATCATTATTTGTACTAGCATCTGCTCCCCAAATATTGAACAGACCTCCCGGTCTAATTCTTTGTGGACTTCGTGCAGTTTCAAAATAGTTTGTGAACCCAAGACTAGGTGATGATGGATGTTGAAGAGTTTGTGAAGTTTCAGCTTCTACACTATCTGATACTTCTTGTGGATTTCTCCTCGTACCTTCTTCTGGACCTCTTACTGTAAATCCATATTGAACATTTACTGGCATTGGTCCTGATGATCCACCTTGCTGAAAATCTTGTAATTGTTTTCTTTGGTTAAAGTTTGATGGAGAAGGACTAAAAGGTTGAAAGCTAGGTGGTTGAAGACCCCATTGTTGGAAACCGAGACTTGGTGGTGCTCCCCATGGATGAGCATTTTGTGGAGTTCCCCATGGTGGAGTTCCCCATTGTGGTGCATTTGGTGGAGTTCCCCAGTGATGAGCAGTTGGTGGTGTGCCCCACTGTTGAAAAACGGGATTCCATACACCTCCCCAACCTTGTCCTCCAGAATTATTATCCACGGAAGATGGACTACCAGATGATACACCTCCAGAATGTGGACTCCCAAATGTTTGACTTGAGCCTAATTGTTTTGGAACATCTTTATTGTTACGCGTGACACCAGTCATCGCTTCTAACAGTTGTAGTTTATCTTCATCGGTGCTTCTAGATATATTAATGAAATACTTACGCCAAAACACTTTCTCTTTTAATGCGTTTAAGCATGTCCAATAAAACCTAGTATGCTTTGGAAGCTCTAGAGCGAGAAATAATGCTTCTACTTTTTTAAATTCATTGTAATCATCTTGGTCAAAACCACCTGAACGAAGTTCTTGTAAACTTTTTCGTTATAACTCTCTATAGCCACTTATTTTGTCTTGTATGGTTGTCTCAAAGGACTGCTTATTATGGCTTCCTCGTGAACCACTGCCAATAGAGACCCGAGAGTTTCTCCTTGATCTTTGTGTATTACTTTCATGTCTATAATTTGTTTATAAATTTACTCTTCCTCTTTGTTGACTTCTACGAGCGAGAATTTGAACCGCTTCATTGTTAACATGATACATTTCTTCATCTTCTTGCGTTTCAGGAATTTGAGTTTCAGGTACGCCACCACTATCGATGTCTGAGTCATCATGCACATCTTCCCAAAATACATGTTCATTTTTTAAATCATCTCGCCTTTGTCGTACAGAATGTTGAGACTGGGAATAAACATCATGTAACACAAAACACCGTACCATCACATCCCAAAACCCTGGCGGTTTTCGTTTTAAACTCTTTGTTAATCTGCATCCCTATAAATATTTAATCATCTTATTTTTTTATGCTTAACTTTTGAAAAATAATTTGATGACTCTAAATATAACGAGTACTTACCGCCTCATGTTCCTTCCACCACTCTTCAGATGCATATATCATAGATGTAGCTAGATCAACAGAGATACTGTAGAATTCATAAGAGCCTTCCATCTCTTGTAGTTCTTTTTTTAATTCGTCAAGCTTGTTTTTGAAAAATGTATGAGTGATATTCATGTTGAATGCATGGTTAAACTTGTCAACCATATATTCTCTACCTATGGTTGTGAGATTTTTAAGAGTATAATTATTCATGGAAACTGCTTCATCATATAATTCAATAAGTGTTCTTTCTTGGTCGTGAGACCATTTGTATTTCTCATTAGTCTACAAATTTTCAACTTACAATATTGTTTAATATATAATTTAATAAAAATTAAAAATTAAAAATATTTACCCGTATAGTTGTTTCTGTGGGAGGGGCTGAAGATTCTACATGAAGAGTTGAATTAATTCGTCTTGAAGGATTTGTGCTTCATCGCTGATTGGATGCCATATCTAAATGTAATAATATATAATTAATTTTCAGTTTTTCATTAATTAATTAATCAACCTAAAATTATATATTTTTAATAGTAAATGTAAATGAGAAAACTTGAAATTACTTTATAAAAAATTATATGTAATTAGTTTAATCTATAAAGATAAAGTTCTATAAAATTCAATTTAAGTTTTAATATATATATATATATATATATATGCGTCTTAAAAAGAAAAAAAGAAAAAAGTTATGCCATAAAATGTTGGAATTCGTGCATAAGAAAATTAATCCATGACTTTTTTTATAATGTAGATTAAAAATAAGTTGACTAATGCATGAATCTTTATTTCATAACTCCACAAAATTTGGTTGAAGAAACTTATTTGACAACGGGAATAGTAAAACAATCACAAATAGCATTTCTTAAAAATAATTTATATTTATCAAATTACCAAATAATATAGTTATATATATGTGTGTGTATTAGTTAAACGAAAGTGATTTGTTGTTTACAAATAATTAAGTAATAAATTCATAATTAACCAAAAAATATTTAATATAAAATGATGTAAGATTCTATTATATAGAACAAAGTGCATAACAACATAATTATAGTGTAATAAACAAAAGTGCAACAAAAGTTACTTACCTTATCGTATGGAAAACAAAATTTGGAGCAAAATTGTTTTTCTTCGATGAGAAGCTTTTTTTAGTATGTATCTTTAATTTATTTACATAAAGAGGAAAGGTACATGCTATTTATATAAGTAAAAGCATTAAAATTTTATCTCTTTATTTTTTTAAATGAAAAATTCGAGTATTTTTCTAGTGGACCGCGCCATTTTTGCTGTCTACAAATTTAGAAGTGCGGTTCAATAAATCAGAACAAATTATCACCTCGGTTTGTGTGCGCGGGATTGCTTTTTATTTTTTTCTGTCCGCAAATTAAATTACAATATTAGTGAATGGAGATTATTTCGCGTTTTTCTAAAAAGTACCATAAAAAAACTGTACCCACTTTTACCCATTCACAACCTAAGTAGTGGTACAAAGAAAAACTGCAGTTTGACTTTTTTATAACATTAAAATAATAGTATCAAAAGAATATAATTACAATATATGTAGAGAAAATCGTAATTGAGTTTTTTTAATAACTTTTTTGTTGTAATATACGAAAATAGGAGGGGATATTCTATTTTTCATATTTACTTTTTTTTTCAAATTGAATCGAACATAATTTCGATTCAGTTCGACATTCGATATTCTGAAAACCAAAATCAATATCTAATTTTTTATAATTGAATTGAAAAATATGTATATATAATACCATAGGAAAACAAAACAATATTCTGTAAACCGAGTTGAACCGAAATGAAGTATTTGGTTCTAAAACCGAATTGAATTATAAAATTACCCATATAAATATCAAAATCTCATATTATAAGCTACACTTTCTCTAGAAATTATCCTAAACTTTATATGTAAACTATAGATTTATAAATTAGTTATAAACATTAAAACATGTGAAAAACCTAAAATTTAAAATATTTCATTTTAAAATTTTATTGATTAACATGTAATTTTTTATTTTAAAATTATATTTAATTTAAATTCATGTTAAATTTTATTTTATCTATAACTATAACAAATACTCTATATATATATACATATGTAAAAAATTATCAACAAAATAAAACATTATCCCGCCCCGCTAATTTTTGTTTACCATTCAAACATTATCCCGCACCGCTAATTATATAAAAACTGCAGTTGTCCCGCACCGCTAATTTTCTTTTCCGCACCGCACTTAATTGTACCGCCCGGTTTTATTTTGCTGTCCCGCACCGCTTGATATGTTGTTACCATTCAGACCCTATATCTATAAAAATTGGCTCCATGGTGCTGCATGTGATTGAAGGAGATTGACATATATCACTCTATAAATATTAAATACATGTTAATTTAAATATTTTAAAAATAATAAACATATAGTTAAAATAAAACATGAAGGACACTTTTGTCCAAAAAAGTAAAAAACGCGCGCATCCATTAACGGGTCAGATTTGGCCTGAAAAACTTTGTAAATTAAAAAATAATTGAATTAACAAAACAATATAAAAAGAATAAACACAACTAGAAACGAAACGAGTTTACATTCTTGAGGTGGCAGGTTCAAGCTACATCATATTTTTTCTAGAGTATTTATTTTACTGATAAAAAATTATTTTAGAATCTTTCCTAAATATTTGATTATAAAATCTGTTTTAATATATATATATATATATATATATATATATATATATCTTANAATTAGTTGCGTAAATAATCGATTAATATATCTAGATATATATATATATATATATATATTCTCATATAATTTTGGCCCAAACATTATTACAAATTTCAAGGTCCATATTTTTAATAAAATATACAAGATCGTACATCAAAAGTTGACGGAAATTTTCTTCATTTCTAGTTCCTAAATATACGTGACAAGATTGCAAAAGACCGACTAAATCGAGATTCAAGCACAGAAAAATTCAGTTAAATTTTATTTTTAATAAAATTGAACTTATAAACTTAATTTGATTAATATTATTTTTGTTTAATTATATTAGTGTCTTGTTTGATCAAGATTTAAATAGTAAAACAATAATCCAGTTTAAATGGTTTTCAGTGAAAAAGAATTTAGAAAAACTAAAAGTGATATATATCATTTTTGTTTCATAAAAGTGATCCAATATTTAGTTTTATTATTTAAAATTTGGGTCATAAAAGAGACCCAACTAAAAAAAATTTTGGTATTATATATTTTTTCAAACGTTTCATTTTAAGCTTTAAATTAAAAAAATTTAAATTAGTGTTTTCGATTAAAAATTTGAAAATTTTTATTTTTTATCTTGATTAATAATTATTAATAATTTAATACTATATTATTTAAATTATAATTTGATAATTATAGTTTGTCAACCAAAAATCCGGTTAACCATTTTTTTCGTTAACAGAATATCTACTATTTATACTCTAAAATTTGTATTTAGAAAATACAAATAATATATATAAAATGAATGTCAGTACTTTAGCATTGATAAAATGAAAATAATATTTGAACTTTCATTTCTAAATTTCTTTGTATATTGAAAAAGAAGTTCATTATATCTACTATACATACACAAGCCTTTTAATATATTTAAAATAAACCTAATTTTTTATTTTCATGAAAAAAGAAGTAATAAATCTGAGTTCACGGGTACAAACCAATGGAGATGAATTTTTGTTATTAATTTTTTTATAAATATATTTAAATATATTTTTCTATCATAAATAAACTTGATTTCTTGGTTCGTATCAATCTAATACAAGTTTTGTAAGTAAAATAAAAATTATTTTAAATATATTAAAATTATATTTTGCTAAGTATAGTTAGTTTTCTAAATACTCGATTATGAATTTTGTTTTTTTATTTAATATATATTTTTCCACATAAATCGTAATAAACCTAATTATGTCTCTAGAATTTTCATTAGAATTTTAACATTTAATTAGTTGCCTAGATAGTTGATTAGTATATCTTTAAATATAAAGTATAATCTAATTTCGGCTCAAACATTAGTTCAAATCTCATGGACCATATTTTTTAAAAAGTACAAAAATATCATTCATTTCAAGCTCATATATATATATATATTAGTTTAAATTTATATTGTTATCGAGATATTAATTTGGATCATATTTTAGAAAAATATTCCACATCATAAGTTTAAGTAATCGTAACAAATTTAACTACATAGAAAATATTTCTTCAATATCTGATTACGGTATTTTATTAACTTTAATATATAATATTTTCCCATAAATCGTAACAAATTTAATTGTTACAAAAAATTAAATTTTGGTGTTATTTTGTTTTTATATGTTTTTTAAAAATTTTAAATAATAACTTTTAATTATGGTTTTTGATATTTAAACTTTAAACTATAATTTTATAAATATAATTAGTTTTCTAAATATCTAATTACATAAATCGTAAGAAATATGATTGGTGAATATAAAAAATCTATATGTATATATTTTAAATTTTAAATAATAAATTTAAATTATAGTTATTTTTATCATTAGACTTTAAATTTTAATTTGATAAATATAATTAGTTTCCTAAATATCTGGTTTCTAAATATTATTACCTTTATATTTTTTTATAAATCATAACAAATTTAATTATGTCTCTCTAATTTCCATTTCAAGTTTCTAAATAGAAATAATTTCATAAATAATTGATAAGTATATATTTTAAATTTATAATATATTTTCTTAAAAATAAAAAAACTAAGATCTCACACCTGAAGTTGAAGAAATGAATCTTCATTTCGAGCTCCTATATATATATATATATGTATGGGTATTTTGATTAATTTCAATCTCACACCAATTTTGGTGCAGTGAGTGCATGAAGCCGATTTAATCGAGATCCAATCGCAAAAATATTCAATTAAATTTGGTTTTTATTTAAATAAAATTTATAAAATTAATGTGTTAACAAATTCAGTTTAATTGGTTTTTAATAAAACTAAATAATAAACTGAACATGATATATATTATTTTGGTTTCAAAGTATTTAATTTATTATTGTGATAGTTGTTTACTTGATGTAGATACTTTAAACATTTTAAAAACAGGTTTACTGGAGAATAATAGGTACCATTATGTTTTTATTAGTGATTTAGAATTTTGTATATCTCTTTAAACATGTTTTATAAGATTATTGTTGTCACGGGTTGAAAATAAATATATTATAATATATATGTCGTATGACAAGTTAAATATGTTGTATAAATTAAAATTTATCACAATTAAAAATTAATGTCTTTAATGTCATTGTTGTCGCGGATCAAAAACAAATATATTTTAGAATTAATTGTCAAATTAGTCACTATTTAGTTGTCTAATTTGAAAAAGAGGTGTGTTTGAAATCCATTTGTGATTAAGGTATTTTGCCTAATACAATTACAATCATATCCTCCTTATTTATTTCAACACAATTTATATATAATGTATATTGTAATAATGAGACAAATATAACTTTCCTAAATTTGTTGGCGCATGATTTTCTATTTAATCAACAAAGATAAAAAAAAAATTTAATTTTTTTTAAAAAAATTACTTTTTATATATATTAATGTTGCAAGGTTAGAACACAGATTCATATGACCAGTAAAAAGGATTCATATTAATATGAACACATATGTGTTCATGTGAACACACGTAAATTGATTCATATTCATATGAATATATTTGTGTTCATGTGAACCACATAAATTGATTCAAGAGGTATTAAATTCCCAATCAAATTTGTTTTCGTACTAATATTCAAGTCTACTATTCTTGCCAAAAACTTAAACATGAACAAAATTTAACCACATGAACAAGTCAATTTCATATGAACAATTATATGTATATACATTCATATGAATTCGTTTGTGTTCATATGAACACACGTAGATTATTTAACATCTCTTACCTAATATTTTTTCCTTATTGGCTAATGAAAAAAATGTATATTGTAATAATGAGACAAATATGACTTTCCTAAATTTGTTGGCGCATGATTTTCTATTTAATTAAAAATGTAAATCTTATTCTTTTTTAATTTTTAAAGATTACTTTTTTATATATATTAATGTTGCAGGGTTAGAATCGGCAATAATTATTGTTGGTTACCAAAAAACACCCAAATTACAAATTAAGTCAATGTATACACTCATTTCCCCTATTTAAAATAAAAATACACCTCTTTTACTAAATCACTCTATATTTCAATATACATGTCGTATGACGGGTTAAATATGCCGTATAAATTTAAATTTATTACTATTGTAACAAATTAAAATATTAAATTAAAAATAACGAATATCAACATGTATTTATATATTCATTGTTTTATTAGGTTAAATAAATATGAAAATATCTAATATTAATTCTAGAATCCATAGTTATCAAGGAAAAAATCAATTGTAATAAATTAAAAATCTTAACATTCAAAAAACATACAATATATATTTTATTATTTTTTTATGGTAAGGATATATATTCTATTATTTGACCATCTATTTTTTATTTTGTGAATATATAACTATATAACTATTGATATATTTTTTAACAATACAATACAAATATATAACATTTAATATATAAAAATATATACTTATAATTATAAAATACAACACATGTATTATAAAATTATGAACTTAAATCAAATTTCATTGAAACATAATATAAATATTTGCATTAAATACATGTTACATCTTTGACTTTTAATAACAAAAAATAAATGATTGATAAATAAGAGTTTAATCAATTAATATATCAAAATATAAAATTTTTAAAACAAATTAATTAACATATACAAGATTCTAAGAGATCCATTTACCCCGTGCAATTAGTACCTAGTAGAAGATAAAAAATGAAATTTATATTTAATACTGGCCTTGTTCTTTTATCTGTCGCTAGCGACAGCGATCAGCGACTCCTTATGTTGTTTGTTTTGCAGTCGCTGCGACAGTGACATCGACACTTTCTGTTGTTCGTTTCGCAGTCACTGCGACAGCAACAACCTATCGCTGCGATATGTCGTTGTGTTGTTCGTTTGGCTGTCGCTGCGACTAGTTCTGGACATTTGGATTTTGGTTTAGTATAAACGGTTTTTAGTATTTTCGGGTTAGGAAATATAAAAACTGTTCGGATATTTAATCTAAATCGGATTGGTTAGATTTAAAAATATTCGAGTTCAGTTCGGTTTTGAGAAGTATATTAATACCCATTTTGTATCGGAAAAACAGAAAAACCCAAAAAAACGTGGAAACGCGTTTTCCCGCAAAAAATATAAAAACATGTTTTCCCACAAACAATGCAGAAACGCGTTTTCCCGCAAACAATGCGGAAACGCGTTTTCCCGCAAACAATGCGGAAACGCGTTTTCCAACAAAAAAATGGAAAAGCGTTTTCGAGCAAAAAAAAAAATGGAAACGCGGTTTCTCGCAAAAAATGCAGAAACGCGTTTTCCAACAAAAAACTTGTTTTCCCGCAAAAAAAACGGAAAGACGTTTTCTCGCAAAAAATGCGGAAACTTGTTTTCGCGTTTTCTAACAAAAAAACAAAAACGCATTTTCCCACAAAAAAGCAGAAAGACGTTTTTCCTAAAAAAGAAAAAACGTGTTTTCCGCAAAAAAACGGAAACGCTTTTTTCCGCAAAAAACGCTGAGATGCGTTTTTCCCGCAAAAAACATGGAGACGCATTTTTCCGCAAAAAATGCGGAGACACGTTTTTCCGCAAAAAACGCATTTTTTAATCTAATAAATTTATTTATATTTTTTAGAATTTATTTTAATTTTTATGATTTTTTATTTAATTTAATAATTTATTTTATTTTTTAAATATGTATCGCTGCGAACAGTCGATGTTCGTTTGGCTGTCGCAACGATTGAAGCGACCAATCGCTGAAAAAATCAGCGACCGAAAATCGTTGTCGCAGTTGCTAGTTTGAGTCACTGGTCGTTGTCGCTGGTCGCAGCGACTGACAAACGAACAAAAACCTGTCGTTGTCGCCAATCGCTGTCGCTAACGACAGGATAACGAACAGGCCCACTATTAAGTCATACTTGAAAACCATATTCAATTCTTTTTGTCAACTTCTTTTTATGAAAAGTTTGATTTATATCATCTTTATTACTTCTAATTTATTTTTCCAAAATTTTTATAGTTTTATGATTTTTATTTTTCAAAAACAATATTTTGCTATCAAGTTGATATTAATTATAAATAAATATTTCACCAATTTCTTTTCATCGATTTTTTATTTATTATATTTGAATAGTAAGTTACATACCAGTTACCATTATCTATTAAAGTAGCAAATAAACACATTTTGTCAATTTCTCATTTAACTAAGACATTCAAATTAAAGAAAATTTAGTCTAACCAAAAAAATATCAAGATACAAAAAAACTATATCTCTAATATATAGATATAGACGAGAGGAGTCATAAACAGATCTTAAAGAAAAAGAGAGGGAAAAATTCATTACAAAACCCAAAGAGTTAACTAAAATACTTTCAAATCCGAATTAGCCAAAGTTTTCTATTAAGTTAAGTGGCAGTTACGTAATTTTTCCTAATTGTTTTTACTTATGCATTGTCATAGAGTTAAGAATAAACAGGCTGACTTACTTGCAAGGACTGCTGGACTTCAGAATCAACTTTGTATTTATGTATTAACATTTCTAATCAACACTTTGTAGATACGTACCAGGTCTATTGGTAAAAAGTGTGTTCGTGGCAAAAAAAACTCCATTGCGGATTATGTTTCGATTAAAGTTCTTTCTAAATATTTATATAAAAAAGTTCTTTCTAATAACTTTTACTTATAAATTACTGTTTATCAAGGAAATTCATTTTCACTAACTTTTGTTTGGAACCGATTTTCAATTAAAAAATTATAGTAGTCTACTATAAACCCAATCAGGTCTTGACAGAATCAAACAGTAACAAAGCCTACTACAAAATCATACCGGTCCAATTTATACAATGACAAGCTAAAACCTAGACAATCCTGGCCCCAATCCCAAAACATATAAACTTTAAATCTAGATTTAAAAAAACCTAAACTTAGCGTCGCCAAGGCCGGTTCTGGACAAAGCTGATGAAATATTTGTCTTTGGCCCCCAAATAACAAATACATGAAATATTAGCCTTTTTTGTCTCATGCCCCCATAATTTCATAGCCGACTCAGTGACGGCTTAGTGGGAGGGACACTAGGGGCGATCGCCCCGGGTCTCTCCCCTGAACCGATAATTTTTGGTTCAAATTTTTTTAAAAAATTATTTTTATTTTTTTAAATAGTGATTTTAAATAAAAATTAATAAAATTTATTTGTA